>MU204410.1:8897148-8917842 GCA_017309775.1 Paedocypris sp. Pulau Singkep
AACAGTAAAGTGAACGAATCATTTGTTCATATTTTACAGAATGCGGGCCGGTCTGTCACGAACAAATGATCCAAAAGCATCCGTCCGAACAAACTGTGTCACGTCAACCACAAATTGTTCACTGAGCAGAGACGTGTTCATTTTGAGTCATATCATACATTAGTTCATTTAGAACGAATCGTTCACAAACGACACATCACTACAGGGATGCCTCCGTTTGTAAAAGGAAAGACAACATGAAACTCACTAAATTAAGATGACACATTTCAAGAGATGTTTTTTTTTTTCATTGCAAATTGTTCAAATAAAAAAAAGCATTAATTCATTCATGTGTAGTAGTGAAATTATTTTTTTTTTATTGTTTTAGTTGTTTTTTTTTTCTGGAGGGGGGTTCTATAGGTTTAAATGACCCAAAATACAATAAGTGCAAGATTTATTTAGTTTTGTTTTTTTTATTTTATCGTTTACGACTGTGCTGCTCTAAAATGTATATTTCACAATTGTGGGGTAAATAAAGGTTATATCAATCCATCCATCTTTCTATTTGTATGGAAGAAAAATTAAATACGTACAAAAAAATAAGTAAACTACATTATTTGTTTCTTTAAAGTGAAAAAAAAAATAGCATAACCGGCGTGTTGCCAGACTGACGGATTTCGAGGGATGAACTGCAGCTTTTACACTCAAGACATGAGTAAAGGTCAAGGAAAAAAGCCCGAGCACAAATGGTTCCGGAGCGGCCCGCTGCGCATGAAACCGACTGACGGCGGCACGGTCAAGCTGGATGAAGTCAGGGCAGTCGTTTAGACCAACACGATACGGCCATCACAGCTTTGCACGCGGTCACGTGACGTGCTTAATGCTGCGCTTCAGGTGGGCTGCTGTGTGGAGCGAGAGCGGGGGTCTGTGTCCTTTAGCGACACCAAAGGTAGAGGACAGTCACACACACACGACAGGGTGCGGACACCCTGATAGAGGGAGAGGGCTAGGTGAGAAACACACCAAAGACTGTGTGTGTGTGTGTGTGTGTGTGTGGCAGATAACAGCATTGTGAACTTGACTGAAAGCTCCATTAATCAGAGTGGAATAAATCCACCAGAGTTACTCACATAATGACTTTGATAGCACAGACATCACACACACACACACACACACACACACACGGAACTCTTGGTCCACCACACCTGATGTGTAGGTGACAGGAAGTGCGAGAGAGTGAGTTTGTAGAGCTTTAAATTAGTATGTATGCCGGCTTCTTTCATGTGCAGGAGAATGTGTTAATGAGTGTTTGGGGGTCCCCAGCAGGGGACGTGCCCGCAGCCCACCTCACTCTCTCACAGCCAGCTGGAGTCCCTGGCCCTGGCTCTGCAGTCAGCCATTATCTCTGAGAGACAGCTCGGTCCCGGTGCCAAACGCATCACAAACACACACACAAATAAAGCTAAGTTTACGGCTATAATTCATGCGCACAACCCACTCGGACCCCCCAAAAAAAACATCTATACCGACTCCAAACCAGCTGTAGCGGTTTTTAATGAAGAATATATTCATATATAGCGGCGCAATCCATTGGTTGCAGTCATTAAACGCCGTCCCGGGGGTCCGCATGCTTTCTAAAAATGGTAGATTGCACATTCTAATGCAAAAGAAAAGATATTAATATTCATTAAGTCGGGCCGAGCTTCTTAAGGCACGCGCACTTGTGATATGGTGTGAATAAAAGTCTTATTTGTGTGTTTGAGTCTAATGACTCTCTTTATTAATCTCTGCTTCTCAAGGCCTTTTTCGCTTTGCCGAGTTTGTTTTGCGCTGAGACGAGCCCCGGGTCAGTCCGTGTCGGAGTGTGTGAATAAAAGCAAGACTGGGGTTGAACACACACACACACACACACACACACACACACACACTCTCTCAGGAAAGACAAACAGCCGTGTTTGTGTGGGGTAATTAGATGAGGAGAAGTGAATTAACAGAATCCACAGAGCAGTCATGTTGCCGAGCGCAGCCCCGCCTTACAGGGACCTGCTAATTACCCCTCGTTAGGTTGATATGTGTTTTTTTTTTTTTTTTTATAAGTGTGGCGCAGCCGCTATCACAAGAGCGGGAAATAATTAGCATCAGTGTGATGCTGCCCGTAATGGACAGCACAAGGCATCGCCACGCCAACGACAACCCGGCTTCAGCGCGTCCCCACAAACCACCTGTGTGACAAAACACCCGAACAACTACATTTTTAATGGTAAAGTTACACAGCATTTTCAAATTTTCAATGTAATTAATTTGCATGTAACTGAATTACAATTGCAACACATATTTCTTTCAAGTTCAAGTTCAGGTTTTGAGCATTTGTAAGGCGCTTTTCACAGTTTTAACTGTCTAAAAGCGCACGTGTGAATATGTAAGATAATTGTTGCTTTTTATTCATTTGATTGGTGTTGTTGGTGTTAAGTAAATGGCTATGACTATCACTACGACTATGACAAGACAAAGACAAAGACCTGTAAATGCAGACATGTTATTTGTATGTTAAAAATGTTATTTACAAAGACTTTGAAAAATGTAAACAAATGTACATTTCCCATTTCTAAGCTTTATATATTTCACTTTGAAATACGTTTACCGTAAAACTTCTATAAGAAGGAAATGGCTTTCTAATGTTCAACATATGTTCCATATATTAGAAGTTACCCTCTACTATACGTTTTAATGTAAATATTTTTTAAAATGTAAAAAAAAAAGTGTAAAAAATTATTTATATATTTTTAATTATATAATAGTTTTATAAATGTTAAAATCACAACTTTTTTTTTTTATCAAAAAAGCTCTCTACAATGAATAATTATTGTAACTAATTTACTATATATTGTGTAATTAACTGATTATATATTGAGAATACAAGAATTGTCAATAAAAACTGATCCTTAAACAATGCCTTAATGTCCTTAAAGCTTATAAATGGAAAATGTACACTTCTTTTTACATTAAATATAGTTACCGTAAAACTTCTATTCCAAGATCATAGACTTCTATTTTTCAACTCTTCCATCAAGGTGTCCTTCTATTGGAGTTTATATTTTTAGCGATACAACAGTTTTATAAATCTTATAAAAACTTTAATGTGATAATAATAAACACTTATTGATCAAATTAACTGATTATATATTGTGAAGAATGGTCAGGATTCAAATGGAACGGATTTTTTTTTTGTCAGCACTTGATCTTTAAACAATGCCTTAATGTCTTTTTCCATTATAGCATTGTGGTTTTGGATTTCCCAGGACAACGCGTCGGCTAAAACGTTTGGAGAGCAGAGCTTAGGACACTTTATGACCAGACCCTTTAAAACGCCATTTCCCCTTCCACCGCCGCGTCCGCTCGTAGAAACGCCGACACGACCAATGCTGGACAATGTCAAAACACTGGGGGGAAACTCACATGAGGTCATCTATCTGTCAAGCACGGGAAAGAAGAAACAGATGGAACGGAGGATGATTTCAATGGGGTTTTTTTTCTCCAGACAAAATGATCAAAGAAACACTCCAACAGGACGAATACAACAAACCAGTAAACTCCAACTTGGATTTTAGACTCAAACCAGACGGGGGAATGCAAACCAGATCAGGGCTGCATTACTCGCAACCACCAAAGGAATAGCTGAGCGGCTCTGAGCTCGATTAGAGATGTCTGATCTCATCAGACACACACACGACACAACTGCCAACGTCCATCGCTCATCTGATGTCTAGAAACGAGCACAGACAGGTTCTCATCTGAGGAGCCGAGATCCAGGTTCAGCGCGGGACCCTGTGGATTCCACACTCATTGTGTTATGTGCATACAATCTACATTAGAAACATTAATTATAGTAGGCCTGTTGCGGGCAAAATAAGTATAGATTAATTTAAAATTTTGAGGTGGTTTAAAGTCGGGCAACTAATGTGTTTTTAGAATGTCACTGTAGAGCTGGGCAATTAATCGAAAAGTAATCGAAATTCAAAACTTACGTATAATTGCTCAAAATTTCCAGGTTGACGATTTTGATTACTGTTCCTTTAAAACACTACCACGAGACGAGTCACATGACTCCGCGAAGAAGTGAGGGTTCACTGTATACCGAAAAGAAAAAAGAAAAATGCGGTCTCTATTGTTTGGACACATTTTGACTTCAGGAAGGGTGACAGAACTAAAAATTTGACTAATAAAATAATGTATTCATGCGCAATTATTTAATTTGACTTTTTTTTTTTTTTTAAACAACTGAGGGCAAAAATAAATAAAATAAAAATAATTGTGAATTAATTGTAATCCTATTAAATCAATTTAGATTTGTCACTCTATGTCACTGTTACAATGTTACAAGACACACACAACTCATGTGACACCTAACAAAGAACGTACAAAGAACATCAAACTGTGTAACTTTGTCAATATAGCAAATAAGAAAAAAGAACTCCTTACATAAAGACTTGATCGGAAGGTAAAATAATGTTAGCGAGTGTCAAGAATGTGGGTTCGATTCCCCGATTAGCATTTAAAAAAATGTGGTAAATGCAACATATTGTGAGGAAAAACCTGCATAAGTCTCCACATTTAATATAAATGATGATAATAATAAACTCATTTCGGGCCAGACTGTGGTATTCAGGACACATGGTGACACGGGCATCGCGACTGGTCCAGTTAAAGTTGGGACGCCGGCCCCTGATGGCCCCGTCCTTGAGCAGGTGCAGTGCACGTGGAGTCTCGGGGGGGACGGGGGGCCGAACGCAGTAAACACGGGACCTATTTAAAGCAAGTGGACCTCGCTCTCCTGCTCCATGTTTCCACAATAGCGCCCGTTCTCCCGAGACCACCGCCTGCCCGCCATCTCCGGAGACCTCCGCACCCATGTGCCCGGACGGGATGATGAAAGAGCACATCACGGAAGGATGGGAATGAAATGACACGCCACAAACATCCACACAGATGCTCGCCGACGCCATCACCTGCTCCGACCCGTGGCGCCAACAGCTGACAGGACCACGCGCACACACACACACACACACGCAGACGCGGCGAGCGACATGCTAATGCACACCTCCTCTTCACACATTAAAACTGTTTTCCTGTCGCTGCCTTGGGGAAATTAAAAATATATTATGGACCTCCAGAGGTTCATGCAAGGAGATGAAGAAAAATAGAGAGGGACGCACGAGAGGGAGAGCGAGACAGACAGCGAGACAGGAATAGAGGGAGAAGACGACACACAAAAGCACTTGAGGGATAGAGAGATGGATCTCTTGGTTGTGTCCTCTTTTCCAAACTGTCCACTGCATCATGGAGAGAAAGGGCCATTTTGGGGCCGATGTAGCCGACGGTCATCATCGCTCCTGTCCTCCTCTCACTCTCTCATCCCTTGTTCTCTGTGACCAATCACGGAGCTGGAAGCAGAGCATCCTTTAGCGGAATGCAGGAGAGAGACGCTGATATTTCACGTGCTTTTGTTATTTATTTAATTTCAATATTATTTTCTTACAACATATCAGTTAAACATTCAACCATCCGACAATTTCCAAATCTGCAGTTCTAGGTCACGGAAAGCAGGAGCCAATCTCAGCGTTTTTGGGCCTGAAGGCAGGACACTGGATCAGTGGCTCAATCACACACACACACACACACACACACACACTATCACCAAGGGTATACTGGAGTTTAGGCGAAAGCCCACACCAACACACACCCTTACTGTAAATGTATATGTGTGTGTGGGGGTGGGTATTTTGAGGTATGATAAAAGCGGTAATTTGTTCTAAAAGGGGTAACTTATAAACGTTGTGCTGAAGACAGATCTCAAATACTGCGCCATTTTTGTGTGCATTTTTATTCTAAACGCATATTTGTGTAATTTTGTACTTAGATATGGCTTTTGAAGTGGTTCACCTCAGCCGTGTTTGTTAAACTAACACAACGTCAATGGAATTTGAACAGATAATTTGTCAAATGAACAAATTAAAAATTTGATGAAAATGTGCGTTTTGTTAAATTTAAAATGTTAAATCAAGAAATGTGATTTTGGTAAATGTCAGCATGTCTAATTCTTGTCTGGCCAAAGATTTGCTCAATAAAGTTTGGTAAACACAGTGCGGGGTATTTGCTTTAAAATATATAATTCTAAGTAGTGAAAGGAGTGTTTTGGTGATTGAGCAAAAAAAAGTATCTTAAACATTAATTAATCAAAGAAATAATTGATCAATGATTGAATATTATAATATATTATACATAATATAAAAATATTTAATTCTAGTGAATAACATCTGCTTGCACCGAGGACAGGCTACTATTGGAGACAGGCCTTTAATCGCGACACATTCACACCATGCATTGATACATGTATTATATCCCCAAGTTTTAAGTTAATCGTTGTTGAGTGACTTAAAAGTGAGCTTGATGGAGTGAAAATTCTAAACAGCTGAGGTTGTCAGGTATATTCAGCATTTTGTTTCCGTTAGGAGTCATTGAATCCTTTCAAAGCAAAAAAAAAAAAAAAAAGCAAGTCGTGGAAAGCAGTTGGTCACTACTGCAAATTAGATTTGTGGTTCTGCCAATGAAAAAGTCCAAATCAAAAATGCTGTAACCGAAGCAGGTCACCTGAAGAATCCCAGGAGCTGCTGCTCCGCCAACTTCAAGCGTATACCTTTCCTTCTCACTCTTTCATTCTGGTGGAGACAAAAGTTTATGTGCGAGTTTGACAGCACGGGCCATTAGGTGGGTCATAAATAGGCCTGGTCCTGTGCAGCTCTGCCAAATAAAACCAGAACACAACAGCTTCCTTTCTGCCGGAGGAATACACAGGTGACCAAACATCTCACATTACGAGTGAGGTCACGCCGACTCGCCCACAGTGGGTGAGAGAGAGCTAGAGCCAACGGAGCGCCCTGATTGGCTGTGCTGAGACTTCCTGTCGACCCACCAATAAGCAAGAAAGGAAATGAATAAAATAATTCAATTCCAGAGCATTACAGCCCCTATCGGCCGGCGCACGGAGATATGAGCAGCCGTTTTCCACAATGAATCATAGTCGGGGACACAAACTGGGTGCTTGTGTGTGTAAGTGTGTGTGTGTGTGAGTAATAATGTTCTTGATCCCTTCAATTGTGCGTCAGACGATGTCCTATATGTTGACAAAGCAAAGTCTCCAGAGCTATTGTTTCAATGTGTGTGTGTGTGTGTGTGTGTGTGTGTGTGTGTGTGTGTGCGAGCAAGTGTGTGTGTGAATATGAACATCCAAAAGAACGACTCCAGCTCTTTGACAGGAAGCAGGAAAAACAATGCTCAACTTCACAGCTCTGATGGCACTTATAAAAAAAGAAAAAAACAATTCCCCTCTCTCTGCTCAGTCTTTCAAAAAAAAAAAAAAAAAAAAGACAAGCGTCTGCCTCGGTCTCTATAAACTCTCTGTCTCTCTTTCTTATCCACCCTCGTTCTTTCCTTCGACCGACCCCCTCCGCCATCTCCGAGTCTCCAGTGTCAGACCTGGCTCGCTCTCTTTCTTTTCTTTTCTCCTTTCCTTCTCTTCTTCCCCTCTGGGCCAGGGAGGGACGGGTTGTTTTTCTATCTCAGCGAGTGTGGGGTGGAGAGATAGAGAGGGGGTGGTATACCTCCGGACCGCTGGCCCAGCGGGACGGACCGAAGGGGCCTCAATCGGGTCCTCAGGGGGCAGCGAGGAGGGGCGGGGCTCTGACTTTTTCCTTCAACCTCTCCGCCCCTTAACTTTAACAGCCCCTCCCTGTTCGAGCTCCTCCCATCTTACCACACTCCAAACTCCTCGCTTTTTCCACAGTGGGGGGAGAAAAAAAATAGCCCAGTGAATTTAATACCAGGAAAAGGCTGCCAGTGTCCTTGTCGACATCATCTCCCAGGGAATAAAAGGAAGGAAGGTTTTTTTTTTTTTATCTTTTTAAATAAGAGATGGCGAGCAGCCCCCTGAGCCCCTGCACAGCAGCACAAACAAACACAGGAGAGAGGATGGATAAGGGGGAAGGGATGGAATGAAAAGACGGAAAGAAAGTGGAGGTAATGTGACCGACTCAGTAACCAAGGCGTTTTCATCAGAGAGAGAGAGAGAGTAGCCAGATTAGCGCAAGCGAATGGGGTTACGGCACTAAAAACGGAGAAGAGCGGGATGGAGGGAGGGCGGGAGGAAGAGAGGAAGAGCCGAGGGACTGGCCTTCCTGCTGTATTACACACACGCAGCACTTTGCAGCCACCCAGGACCTCAGTCAGCACCCCCGCAGCACTCCCCCCGGGCCGCTTAGACGTCACCGGGGCCCCCGAGGGCCGCTGGCACACACACACACACACACACCAGAGACGCACAACATCTTCAACATACTGACTTGCAACTTTAACACTCTAATGCCCAGTACAACATCGGTTTAAATGTTATCTACGGTGGTGGAGACGTGACCTTGTGAGGAGATAATCGCTGATTGATTTTGACATCAAGTAGGAATGTAACGAAATAGTTTTACTAGTCATTATTCTGCTCACACTGTGAATGAAGCATTTTACGGTTTATCTCTACCTCTTATTTACGTTGATCTCAGGGTTGAATACAATCCATACATATCATTTTGACATTAAATAGACATTGTTTAATAACTACAGTACATACAGTATATATTTTAATAAATAAATATATACAGTATATATTAGAGGGTTGTACATAACTGTATAATTGGTGGATCAATTGTCATTTATCTAATAAAGACATGTAATTCCCTCCATTCTTCCCGGTAATGTCTTAATCATATCCAGGACGTTTCTCTTGAAATACTCTCAGGAACTGAAGTTTTACAGAGGCTGTGGTGTTAAAACATTCATTACTCAATATGTTTCAAAACAATAGTAAAAAAGTGAAGTCAAAGTTAAAAGGTCAAAAAAAAAAGCAACGTCTAATTGAACCAAATCATTCTGCTTGGATACTGTGAGGCAGAAAAGAAGTCATCAAACATGAAGTTGTGAGATATTACCAGCACAGCGCCTTTCTTCTGAAACAGGAAGTGTGTGTGTTGAGTTGTTATTACCGACTGATATGCAGTAAAAGCGTACCTGTCTGGACAGAAGAGTCCCATCCACTGGCCGACTCCGTAGATTCAGCCTCTTCCACTGCTGAAGAAAGACAGAAAGAAATCAACATTATTAACCCAGCAACAGACCGGAAACACCAACAACACACCACCTTACCCACAGCAGAGTGAGCAAGTGTGTGAGTGAGTGAGTGAGTGAGCAAGTGAGTGAGTGAGAGGGAGAGTGAGTGAGTATGTGAGTGAGTGAGTGAGTGAACGAGTGAGTAAGCGAGCAAGTGAAAGACAGAGAGAGAGAGTGTGTGTGTGTGTGTGTGTGTGTGTGAGTGAGCAAGTGAAAAAGAGAGTGTGTGAGTGTGCTCCTAATAGTCTTGCTTAATGTACATCAAAAGGATTTTCGGAGTGTGTGTGTGTGTGTGTGTGTGTGTGTGTGCGCGCACTTTGTCCGTGTACTAATTTTAGAGGTGCAAAAACAGGTAACAGGAGGCCGGGAGATGAGAGGAGGAATGTGCGATGAAGGCTTTCCTGGGCATAGTGGAGGAAGGAAGCCCCACTGGCACACAAACAGGAAGCAGCAGTGTTCACGATACAATAAGAACTCGGACTACCCTCCCATCGGACCACCACCATAAACACACACACACACTATCCTGGTCCCTACAAAACCTCAACTCGCCTCAAAGCCCTTTGGCACACAGGGTTTACAAACACACTAGGTTTTCTGTAATGTTTAAATTATTGACTGCTACGGAAATTAAATTTTTAATTAATTATAAATAAATTTTAAGCCTTAAAAATATTGCGGTGAAATTCTAGATTTTCAATGGTTTGAAACTCAATGGTTTGACACGTAATCAGTTGTTTTGCAACACAATTTTTTATTGGCTGTTGCATCCCTTACACGCTAAGCCCCGCCTCTCCATATCTGCATACAGTATGAGTGAGTTTAGCCGTGTTCCTGTAGTTATTACGACCGAGTCAGTCACTTATAATGTTAATCCATCCGTTCATTGTGTTTGTAAGCTTGTGATTTGTAGAAACACGATGTCGAGAAGCGCGCTCGCAATGTTACTACATATGCATTCTACAGGGTTCCTACACTTTCTGAAAAATAAAATTCACTTTTCAAGGTCCATGTTCAAGTTTTTCCAGCACCATACAGCTGTGGTAAAGGTTATATATAAACTATGCCTAAACACAATCAAAATGAAACATTACTATTTTAAGGGAAAGTTTTGTTTACTTCCTAGCATTATAGGCAACATTTGTATTCTAACTTTAATTAAAGTGATAAACTACACATTCTTCTGTAGTTCACTACTTCTGTACTGCCATTCTTCTCAATTTTTAGCAAAGTCTGTTTTACAAAACCGGGAATACTGCAACAATAAAGGTGTTCATGCTTCCCTCTCTTTGCACTTTTAATCAGACCTGGATCATAGTGAACACAGGCTGTTTATTCACAGACTCACTTTATCTATCTGTCTCTCTAGACACTCTCTAACCAGACACAGAGAATCCGGTCCAGAGGACGTGCACTTATCTGGATTCCACTGTATAATTTCAACAATTTTCAAGCACTTCATTTAAAATTCAAGCATTTTCAAGGCCTTGAAAACACATTATTGAAATTCAAGCATTATCAAGAAGTTCAAGCACCCGTAAGAACCCTGATTCTACGCATTTATAGTTTGTTAGAGCCAACAAGACTTTTCAATTATTTGGAAACTTGCGTGTGATGTAGTTCCATGTTTGAAACGTCTGAGGTAAAACTCCCATCGCTAAACAGGCCCGAGGATTAAAGGAGCGTCCAGTGTCCTGTTGAACTCGTCCAGTATGTTTTGTGATGTCAGACACTCTAGTATTAGCTTTTTGGGGTCATTTAAAAATGTTGTTCACAAATTAACACAACCAAACCCCAAAAAAAAAAATGCGGGAGATCGATAAACAAGAGAGCGAATTCATTTGCACACCCTTCAATTATTTCAAAGGTGTGCTTTTGATCGCAATAGCTTATTACATACTGCTATTACATACGGAATAACTGACTCTGAGAAGAACAAGAAAGAACGAATCTGCTCTCTGTAAAGGAAACTGTGGTCACATTTGCTCCCACTGGCACTGAGCATCACTGCAGACCCGCTAAACCCACTTCCTCTCAGGAAAAGGCTGAAAAAATCGAGAGAAAGACACTGCGAGCGGCGAGAACTGCATCGTCACCCACAACCGTCCTGCATTCCTTCCACATTATCAGTTCCTTAATTACACGCAGACTCTCTCTCGTACCATCAAAGAGCGGCGCACACACATCATGGCGGCTCCCAGCAGGGTGGTCGGTGCGAACTTGACTCCTCCACCTCCCCCCTGTTCCATATTCCACTCGCAAGCCAAATCCAACAGGCCCCTGTTTTCCCTGTTAGAGCCGTGGAATATCAGCGCCGCAGACGCTCCAGCCAGGAGTTCCAGTCACAAGCCTTCCGTCAAGGCCTGAGGAGCCGAGCCAGGTCAGAATGACTAGCCTGTTATTGGACGCCAAGCGCCGGAGCCCAGAATCAACACAAGGTCTTTGCTAACAGGAAACTCCTCAACTCCTTCAAAGTCAAAAGGAGGCTTCACACCTATTAAACTGGAGCCACTTGAATGACGTGCAGTGGTGCCCATCCGTTCATAAACTGAGGGACAAACTTGATACGACTCCATAAGCAAAAATGTAAAATTGTCCAATATAAATTGGTCTAAAAATAATCGGAGTCTCCATCCGATGCTTTTTTTTATTAGTGCGATACACGTGTTTCAGAGAGCTGGGAATGTTTGAGGCAAGATGTCACGTTGATTCTCAGCAAAGACTGAATGATGATGATGATTGTCGAATTCTAGAATGTGAGAGTTTTTACACTTCTTTACGAAGAAAATTTGTTTGTAAACGGTGAAGTTTTACAAATTTTACTCTTATTCTTATTTTACTCATTTTGAAAGATCATTGGTGACAATTCAGCAAAAAAACTCATAACCAGTGTTGGGTAACTTACTTTAAAAAGTAATTACTAACTACTTAACCATAATTGTATTTAAAATACTTTTCTAATTACTCTGCCTGAAAAGTAACTTAATTACTCAATAAGTAACCTAACTAAATATTCCTTAAATTCTCAATAAATCTTAAAATAATAAATCATTTTAAAAACATACCAGTAAAATGGGAAATAGATGAGCCTTTTAGCTTTCTAAATTATCTTTAATACATTATGTTAAAAACATTATATAATAAATAAACTTAAAAGTAGGAAATGTAACCTTTTTATGTAAGAAACAAGATTCCTGAAAAACCAAAAACATTACATGCACATATTCATGCAAGACGCAGCATCTCTTCCACAATTTAGCCTGCCATCATTTTTTAAGCTTTAAATACTTTAAATTATTTTTCAATGTACCACAAGTAATAAGAAACATTACATTATAGGTACAATATAAGTAGCTGTAATTGAAATACCTAACAATGACGTCGTAACACGTTACACCCGACACTGGTCATAACTCCATCCAAACAAGCTGAAATCACTGAACAACGATGTGACTATTGTAATAAAAGTAATAAAAGTATTGTAAGAAAAGCCTTTACAGGCCAGATCTGTCCGGCGGGCATCAGGCTGGGCATCAATTCTCCACATCTTATGATAGCGTAGGTTTGAAACCGAAAAGTATTGTTCATCAAGAATAGAAAAAATTCCGCTTCCATCCATTCTCCGAGAAGCTGGAGATGGCACCGGGCCTCCCTCACTCAGCTTTTCCAGTATATTCCTGGTTCTTTTCCAAAATGAATGCTGGTGCCCATACTAACACCTTCAGTGTGTGTCGTCACGAACCAGAACCACAGTGCAGGTGCCATCACCCTCAACTCAGCAAAGTTCCGTGACCAGCGCAGAAAGCGAAGAGGTCGGACCTGAAGCTGGCATGAGCTGGCGTGGAACCACCTAGGGGTGAGTAAAATCCCAGCATTCCCAGCACCCGAGTCCTCGCCAGACACACAAGCGCTTCTGGACCGTAGAGGGGACGTCACATTCCTGAAGACACATCTTCCCAACGGAGTAGTAGGGGGGGGGGGGACGCTAAATTACTCCCAATCAGAGCACCACTCATCCCCCATTTCCCGCTTCATTAGAGGAAGGATATTGGAGTGTAGTCAGGCAGAGAGAAAGAGCGCGGGAGTGCGGAGGAGGAAGAGGGTTATGCTAGACAAATGCCCTCCGTCTCACACACTCACACACACACAGACAGATCCACTCAGCCTCGGGCTTTAGCACAACAGCACCACACACAGTTGAGCTCCGATCCCTGTCTAAAAACAAAGCAGCCGGCGGCGCTGGCAGACCTCGGCCTCCTACACACTGCTGCACTGCACTGGGCTCCAGCCAACACACACACACACACACACACACACACACTAGCCCTCGCTCCGCTCAGAGATGCGGCGGATTGTCAATGATCAGGGCTCGGAAACGTCCCGGACATCGAGGTGTGGCCGAGCGCTCCTCCGCACAGCTGCGGAACCTTCGGACGCACTCAGAACCCTCCGGAATACGGGAATGAGTGTGATATGAAGACCTCACACCAGGATGAGGATGAGGATGAGGATGAGCGTTAAAGCTGATGGGCTTGTTATTTCCTCATTGTGTGTCTTGTGAGGTACAGATGCGCTTCATTCATAAGATTGAGGAAGGGATGGTGGGGGCCTGAGATCATGTGACCACCCTAAGTCCAAATCTCAACTAATTGAACATTTGAACACAAACACGATTAACGAATGATAATTTTATGAATCCGTAAAATTCCCCTTAGATGTGTTTTTTTTTTTTTAAAGGTTTCAACTTGAACATTTACTAGGAAAAAAAATTAATTATTTTCTTAATAAGACTATGAAATGAGCAGTTCTGTTCTCAATAAAATAGCAACGATTTTTTCACCCTAACTGAAAATTTGTTCTGATGAGAAGCTACAAATTTTTCGTATTTCCTTTGGGCCTGGAAACTGCATTGCCGACACTCAACTTTGTCCACACGACTTTAAATTGTTTTCACAATCATTCCTCTCATCATTCCTGATGCCAAAATCTGTCTAAAAGATCGCTTGTTTTTTTTTTACTTCAAAATATTTTTTTTTTCGCTCGACATGTCGACGGAATAACATAACATGACAGAGCGGCATCATGGTTTTTAAAGGGAAAGTAATGGAAATAATTGACCTGGAAAAACGTGATTGATCATAAGTTCTGAAGGTCGATTTCGATTACCTTTCGATTATGGTAATTACCCATCCCTAGATCACGCAATGACCAACCAGAAGACAGAGTTTAGGCAGAATGACGGAGAAACACTGGAGCAAATTCGTCTTGCAACATTTAATACACATTAATACTCCAAAAACGCTCCAGTGGCATTACACCGGTGTTACTTTGTTCGATATCAGGTGGGAGGGAAAAGCCAAATAGGGGTTACTATGAGTCAACTCATAGTACCTACATTATGGGACACAAGAATCAATGTGATGATTTTACCGGCCTAACGCAGCATTTACATCACCAATCTAGCAATATCTATCAACGGAACAATTAATTACTAACAATATAGAGCGCCACATTGGAAGTTCTTTAAAGTGGACAACATCTTGTCTCTTTATTGCAGGCGCGGAGTTCCTTCCACCAGAAAGCAGGCTGCTTGTAAAAGCTTTCTACAGTGGGGCGCATGTTCTAATGGTAACAGCATGTTTTAAATGTTACCTTGGATACTCTCGGTTTCCTTCACATGCTCACCAGCCGCTGCCAATTTGAAAGAGCTGAAGGAGGAGAAGAGTCTGATGCTGCGCCTCCATCTCAAGATCCAAAATGGACACCACTGACCAAAGTATCAGCCGGATATCTACTCACTACATTCTTCCATTACTGTAATCTAAGTACTTTTGCATTACTTTTGTACTTCAGGTAGTTATCAAACCAGTATAATTACTTGAGTAAAAAGGTTGAGTTGATACTTTTACATCCAGTGAGGACTTTTTTAACTCCACTCGAGTAGTGACTACTCGTGACAGCACTGCTAGTGAACGCCTGTGAAGTCACTGGCACTGACAGTAGTGCACATCTATCATATATCAGCATCAAGTAAAGACCGGAACGGATCGTCTGTATCCTATGAAAATCTCCCATCTCAGCATCCTTGCAGGGGCAACTGCGGCTCCGCGTTTCATTAAACTTTTTTTCTCTGAAAAAAAATAAAAAAAAAACACTTTCCCCCCAGGGAGCGTCCTCGAACTCACACACACAAATCCTTGACACAATTTATTTCTATATTATTGAAATTCCTCCTCTGTTAATTACGACTGTGTTGGAGTGAGCATGCAGCGTTATTTGCATTTCTGGGTCCCGTTAAGCAGCATTAAACACCAGCGTCTCTCTCTCACACACACACACACACACCGAGACAAATGGAAGAGAGAGGAGCTGATCAGCGTAGCAGAGCTGAGAACGGGACGAGGAGAGATCAAACAAGCGCGTCGCTACAACATGGCAAACACGCCGCTCGCGCTTAACCGCCAAAAAGCTTGCCAGCCGGTGGGAGAGTGACACAGCCTTTAATTGTTTTCAAAATGAGTGCTTTAAATTAACAACGGGTGATGCTTATCAACCAAAATAACAAGGGGATGGGGAAATCACGGCACGCGGCACAGAAGAACACGCGCTCGTGATTTTAGGTCGTGACGAGACCTACGTCTTGTGATTTTCATCATAGGAATTTGGAAAAAATACGGATTGTCTGACCAAAGGCCTGAAAGAGAAGGTCGACCTGCTGGCAATTTTTTTGTTAAAATTGCCAAAATTCGAAAAATTCATTTGAATCCAAATATTGTTTTCAATAAAAAACAATATTTTTCAAGAAAAACAATTGCAAACGAACATAGCCAATATTAAATATATACGTATGTGCAAGCAGAAATTGTGAGTTTCAAGGCTTCAAGTTTGAATATTCAATTCTGGTTTTCTTAATAAATAATAATAAGAAGAGTCCAAAAATCTGCATGAAAGTACGTACCGGTAGTTTTTTTTTAATAGTAGTTTCGATAACCCACAGACTAGTTTAACACGATTCATGAACACCAATAAGAAAAGATAAAAAGGAAAACTGATATACAAATATACGATTTTCTTGTCTTAAGCCTCTGAGTGTATATTATAAAGAACTTGGTTTTGTTCTTTATAAACAAAAAATGGTTATCAGTTAGAAATATATTCATGAAGATTCCAGCCTTCTAGACTCAAACCACATGTGACCCTGAGTGACCCTTTGCTTAGGTGCTGAGTAATCGTTTGGTTCTTCTCTCGTCTTCCTATGTGAGACAATGGGAAGAAGGAATAAGAAGTCTGAGGCAAACAGGAAGCCAGTTGAAAATCCCCTTCACAACACAACGCACCAAAAATATTCCAAAAGTGAAATCCATGTATAAATTGCAAGCATTTCAACTAATATCCCTGTAGCTCAGAGGTAAAGCATAAAGTTGATGAGCTGTTCAGGATAAAAGCATCTGCAAAGCGCCAAACGTGTAGTATCTCCAGCCCGGTGAATGGAAGTTATCGAGCGTCTGGATTTGTCAGTCGAGGAGCATCATCAAATCACTGCAAGAGGAAGATCCCGCCAACGAGAGGCGCCGCATGCACAAAGGAAAAGATGGCATCTCTTAACCCAGTGAGAAGAAGCACACTGGCCCCGAAGACCCGACGCTGTGAGGGCCCTTAACAAGCACATCGCCCGGACCCCCGCCCATCGCACGCTCACACGCTGCAGGTGAAGCTTCAAACGTCTCGTCTCGGCACTGCAGAGCAAGAAGGATTGTTATTTAAACAGTCGCGCTAGTGAGGCTCACATGAATATCAATTTGTAGAGAGACAAAAAGACTAATAGATGGGCGGAGGGAGGGAAAATAAAGCAAGGGAGCGCGAAAATATCATACCGACGCATCTCTGATGGTGTTACAGTGAAAGCCCTCCTGGAACACGGCTGGCGTGTTCGTTTGACATGGGGGAGAGGGAGGGGGAGAGAGAGAAAGAGAGAGAGAGAGAGAGAGAGAACAGGCAGAGATAGAGTGAGAGAAAGAGACGCAGAGCAGGGAGAGAGAGATGGAACAGACAGAGAAAGACACAGAACAGGCAGAGATAGAGTGAGAGAAAGAGGACGGGGAAGAGAGAGAACAGACAGAGAGACCGAACAGGCAGAGAGATAAAGAGAAGTGTTAGAGTGAGAGAAAGAGAGCAGGGGAGGAGGAGAGAGAGAGATGGAACAGACAGATAAAGAAAGAGAGAGAGAGAGAGAGACAGAAAGTGATGAGATAGAGAGTAAGAGACTGAGCGATAAAGAGTAAGACAGAGAGATCAACAAAGGGAGAGACATAGAGAGAAAGAGAGTGTGACAGAGTAAGAATGAGAAAGACATTGAGAGTGAGAGAGATGAGAAAGTAAGAGAGCTAAAGAGAGAGAGAACGAAAGAGCGATAGAGAGAGAGACAGAGAGCGAGAGTGTGAGATAGAAAGAGAGAGACATTGAGAGAGAGTCATAGAGAGCGAGTGATAGAGTGATAGAGCGAGAGGGAGAGTAATAGAGAGAGAGTGATAGAGAGAGAGAGGGAGATAGAGATAGAAAGAGAGAGAGGGAGAGAGAGTGAGAGAGAGATAGAGTGAGAGAGTGACAGAGAGAGATATAAATAGAGAGAGAGAGATAGAGTGAGAGAGAGAGAGTGATAGAGATATAGAGAGTGATAGAAATAGAGAGAATGATAGACAGAGAGAGAGAGGGAGAGAGAGAGTGACAGAGAGAGAGAGCGAGAGACAGTGATTGAGAGAGTGAGAGAGAGAGGGAGAGTGACAGAGAGAGATAGAGATAGAGAGATAGAGATAGAGAGAGAGAGAGTGATAGAGATAGAGATAGAGATATAGATATAGAGAGTGATAGAGAGAGAGTGAACAGGCAGAGAGAGAGAGGGAGAGAGAGTGACAGAGAGAGATAGAGATAGAGAGAGATAGAGAGTGATAGAGAGAGAGAGAGAGAGAGAGAGAGATGGCTGCGAGGGAGGCTCACCTGGGCCCGGCTCTGGTGCAGGCGTCTGCAGGAGATTCAGCTGCAGAATACCTAATGTGTGTGTAGGGGCGTGTGCGGTGCAGCCCGGTTACTGGCCCGGGGCCATTCTGTATGATTAAGTCTTCTACACTTAAGGGATAAAGCCTCGCTCTCCTTCTCTCCCACTGGAAGCCATTAGCAGCCCCCCATTCACCGCTCCGAGTGTGTGCATGTGTGTGTCGGCCCCTGCATTCGAATGGCTTCCTACCCCTGTGTCTCTTGTTTGTCTGTGCGTGTGTGTGTGTGTGTGTGTGTGTGTGTGTGTGTGTGCGCTGAGCAAAGTGTGTGTGTGATTTTGTCAGTACAAAACATCTCCACGGCACCCTGGGATTAGTGTCCAGCGGCGAGCGGTTTAGACCAGGAGAGCGCGGCGTTCCGGCCCTTCATTAGAATGGATCTACTCCGGGCCCCGCTCCGCACAATCGCCGGTCCCCGAGATTCCCGCCTGATGGAGGCTTCACATGAATCAAACACGAGCTGGATTAATCACAGGGTCCGCCGCGCTGGAAAAGAGGCGTTTGATCTTTTCCTGTCTGACATGAAGTACGGGGATCATAACATGAAACGCGCTACACACACACACACACACACGCGGGTGACAGCTGTAACTCGGGCTGTACGAGTCACGGATGAATGTGTGGCAGGAAAACCTTCTTGGACAACAAATGGTGCCAAAGTGTCTTTTGATTCGGACTGAATGACACACACACACACACACACACACACACACACAGCTTTACTATGGAATCAGTACCAAACGTATCAAACGTAATTTTCGAAATTCGCTAGATTTCGTTTGAAAAGAAATGAAACGAAAGTGCCTTCTATTTTTGTTTGGTAGAGGAGCTGCCAATGACATTCCCACCAGCCAATCAGAGTTTGCCTCCTCGTAAAACTAGCAGCAAAAGTCCAAACACAAAAAAATAAAACGCACAAAAAAAAAAAAAAAAAAAAAAAAAAAAAAAAAAAAAAAAAAAAAAAAAAAAAAAAAAAAAAAAAAATCGGAAAGAGAAAAAAAAAAGTTTCTAATGAAAACGTGAAAAATGCAAGCAAGCAAGCAAACAAACAAACCCCAAAAACCAACGAAATTGTGACGCAATATTGTTCATTTCTCACAAACTGTACTTTTTTGATAATTTTGACACTAATCTGATTCCATACCTCAGACTACAACTATTTACTTAGGTACTAGTTAAGGACTGGTTTTTGTTTCTTACATAGTTAATATTTTAACCTGGACAACAAAAAATATATGCAAACCTGTCAGATAAAATTAAAGCTCCAAGGTCAAATGTGTAAAAGTCCCAATAAATTGTAAAGATATAATATCACCAATTGCCGGTTTTTATACACGTCTGAGATTATAGACGTATACAATAGTTCTGCACCGCATGCTGAAATCCTGCCATCATCATCACATCCGTTCAATAAAAACCAATAATAGCCACAAAAAAGAAACCATACATACAAGAAGCCTCATAAACGTATAAAAAAACATATATATTTTGCACATGTGATAGCATTTCGTAAAAGCACCAGACAGGACAATCGATGTTTAATAAAGGAAGTGCGGCTTTGTGTTCTCCCGGATGTTTAAAAAAAGAAAAGAAAAAAAAAGCAGGTTGTAAATGAAGAGATCCAGCCGCTGTCCATCACTGCCAAGTTTCTGGGTTAATGATGCTTTAACGGTCATTCTATACTGACGCACTGTCTCGCCGTGAAGGAGAGCGGAGGAGAAGGAGAGGCAGAGTGTCTTTCATTTCCAGATAATTAATAATAGATAAAAGCCTGACTTGTTCTGCATGGCTTAATAGCTTTTAATAGCAGGGAGAATGACGGGAACACGCACGGCTGTGTCTCCAGACGCTGGCCTGCAGACCCTCAGAGACCCCCATCATCCTGCTGCAGCACACACACACACACACACACACACGCGCGCGCGCGCTAAAAGGACCGGTGCACTTACTCACACACGCACGGGCACAAACACACCCAGGAGAGCGGCGGGCGCAGGTCTGCTCACTG
Source organism: Paedocypris sp. Pulau Singkep (assembly GCA_017309775.1). Classification (NCBI taxonomy): domain Eukaryota; kingdom Metazoa; phylum Chordata; class Actinopteri; order Cypriniformes; genus Paedocypris; species Paedocypris sp. Pulau Singkep. The sequence goes on from MU204410.1 coordinate 8,917,396, forward strand.
AATGGCGCAATTCACTCCTGCCAACACGCATCCAGAAATACATGCGCTCCTTCCCGTAAGAACCACACACACACACACACACACACACACGTCACGAGCAGGATCGATACCGGACGCAGCGACACGAACCAATGCTGACCACCGAACAGAAGACCACGTATGATAAATCCCACTGGACTTCATCTTAGTGGCCATTAATACAGCCAAAAGTGAGCAAAAAAACCTTTAACTGCTTTGTTCTGTGGGACACTGTTCTGAAGCGCTTTCCATTTCTGGGTCACGGGGAGCTGGAGCCAATCCCCTGAACTGCTGGCAGACCAATCACGGAGCGGGGTTTTTGTGACGCAGCGGAAATGTCAAAGTCAAACGGAAAATTTTAAATTATTTTTAAAATTACTAAATTTAAGTACTATTTTAGTAATATTTTACTAACTAAAATTATTTTTC
>MU204410.1:8917942-8954763 GCA_017309775.1 Paedocypris sp. Pulau Singkep
AAAAAAAAAAAAAAAAAAAAAAAAAAAAACTCATTTATTGAAGTTGATCTATTTTTAGCCCGTCAGTATGAAATAAATTACTTTAGTATTCAAAAAAATGAAATGCATTCATTGTACAGTATGTGCATCGCCTGAACACATACAGATACAGTAGCAATACCAATACAAAACGCAATGACATGAAAATAAAAATACACAATAAAATACACAAGACACAAACATTAAAGATCACGCCCAAATATGGCAAACGATTATTAGACTTCCGTTTGTGTTATGCAAAGTTGTCACTAAAACAAATCAATAATAATCATTCACAGTACAGTATATGATAATAACAACAGCACAAAGTTCTTTTGTGTCTCTTCCATGTGATCGACGAAAATCTGAAAACTGTTACTAAAACCCTGCTGCTCCTGTCATCCGCAGCTAACGCTACTCACGCTAACACCAAACAACCAGCAGCGTGGTGACAGCGACAGTCGGGGCAGAACACACTAATATTTACACTCACGCAGCCATTTGTCACCGTCACAGCAGCTGACAGGACGCTTTCTGGCGACAGCTCCGCCTCCAACGTTCCAGCTGCGGCGGGACGGCGGCAGGGATGGACTGACGAGGGTCCCGCGAGAGCCGGGGCCCTTATCGCTCAACTGGGTCACTGTGTCCAATCAGGCGTTGGAGGGCGGCCCGCGAGGGCGGCGTGGGCATTTCCTGCCGGACGACGCGCAGCTGACAGCATCGCCCAATCTCTGACTCTGGGTTGCCAGCTGCATCTCGCAGGTCTGCCATTGGTAACGTGCCGCGCCAATCTCTTAGCCTGGACGTCTCCCCAAAGAGCCTCCACTTCAATCGCCTGTCCTCCAAACCTGGGCCGGGGGACGGCGAGGGAAGCTGATTAACCAAATACTTTTATCAGCACTGAAACTGCTCTGCTGCACAAAATGGCCTTAAAAAACACAGAGCGGCAACACCAGCCAGAAGCGGCATGAAAGGGGGAGAGCAAATCTAGGCTTATATGGCGCAGGGACACAATGAAGAGCGACTGGGCCCAAACTGGGCCGGATCACCACTACACCAGAGTCCAGCAAATCCCCTTAAAAACACATCGTTGGTTTGTCCTCGAGTTTTGCAGTTTAACATAACTACAAGTGAGCTGGCAAGATGGGTTCAGGAATTGAGGAAACAATTCATCTGCATTTATTTTCCAGACGCTTTCGTTCAAAGCCACTTATAGAATGAGCAGGACACGTTGGGATTCGAACCTGCAACTTTGTGGTCCAAATTTCCAAACAGAAACCGAACCCAACAATTCTAGAGTTCCATTATATGCGAGTCACTGCCGTCCCCTGTTTCTCAACGACAGTCTGAAAAAAAGATTCATTTACATTTATTTTACAGACGCTTTCATTCAAAACGACTTATATAGAATGAGCAGAACGGGTTCAAGGACACTCTGGGACTCGAACCAGCAACTTTTTGGTCCAAATTTCTATCCATTTAACCCCTTGAGGTCTTTTTTTTCAAGATCAGTGTAAAAACATTAAAAATACTTTGTAGCTTTTGATCTTACATATAAGTGTTCAACATCAATTGTTTTTTTTTTTGGTTACACTCTTAATAAACACGGGACGTTTATTGTAAAATATAAAAAGCTCCTTGTTAGAGGAGTCGGTTCAGAAATGCGTATTAAACTGTAACTTAATAATAGTTATCACAAAAACATGAAACACATGTTTACCAAACAGCTGAGAACATCTGTTATAAGGATTATACAATAAAGAGAACAGAACTTGGTGTGAAACGATCCACATTTTAGATTTCGCAATAACATGAAACTAATTTTAAATCTACAGTAAAGACGACAAACGTTACAACTGACAAACACTGCAACGGTAAGAAACGTAGATTCATTAAAGTCTTCAAGTCGTTTCAAACCATATACTGTATGTGTAAAAGAATAATAAAGAAACAAAAACGTCTAATGTGCCATTCATATTTTTGAAAGCGTCACGTTCTAAAAAACGTTTCATAAAATTCCAAAAAAGTCCTCCACATGGACACATTTACGGCCGAGCGTCCTTCCGTGTCGCACACACGGCACATTCTTGTCGATGAGGCCGTCAGCAGCCGTTTCCTGAGGAAAGACCTGGGTGAAGTGTCAGGATCCTTCTCCTTCCTCTCACAATCCATCCTGCTTTCAAAGTCACAATCACGTTTGTCGACGCAGCTCGGAACCTTTTTCAACGTAAAGACTTCAAAAAACCATAAAGCACCACGACGCAAACACGCTACAGATTAAAGTGGTGCTCAGATCAGATCAGATCGACAGGTTTTCTGTCTGTCTCAGCAGAAGAGCGAAGATGGAGTGACTAAATCCGGTCTGCTGTGATTGGCTGTCAGCGAGTGTGACATGAACGTTCAGAACCTTATTCGCCTTTTCCCCGCCATGACGCCCTCAAACACAGTGAGGACAATGGCGTTGTCACGCCGAAACTCTCAAAGTCTGTTCACACCACAGAAAAGCACAAGTGCAAGATGATCTGAGATGTTCTAATCCGATGAAGCAGTTTTGAAAATCTGAGATCTGCAGATGTCAGAAAGCTAAATCAAAAATGTGGAAACAATGTATTGTAAAGTGGGAAATGAAAATTAATAAAACAAAAGAGTTTATTTGAATTAATTAATTCAGAGCTCTAGTAAGGCGTAAGGGAGAGAAGGAACTTTTGTCTGATAATAGAATGTGTGTGTGTGTGTGTGTGTGTGTGTGTGTGTGTGTGCGTGTGTGTGCGTGTGTGTGCGTGTGTGTGTAAAGTCTGATTAGGAATTGGTTTCGTACCATATTAAATGACAGATCAGAAGCCCATAAAATGTGATCAGGATGTTTCTAGTTAATCAGTTCTTGAATAAGTTCTAGCTAATCAAAAATTCTTAAATTCTTGTAGCAATCACAAGCATTTTTGAAAGGGAAAAAATAAAAACATGTATTAGTTATTTTAATTAGTTTTTAAGTGTTTTGACTTTTATTTCTTATTTTAAGTAACTAATTTTATTACGAAATATACCGGAAAAGTATAACTTTTGCTTCAAAGTCTCTATGAGTTACACTCCAAAGTGTCTTTCTCTCAGTTCTCGGACTCCTAAAAAGTCACATTGAGGGAATATTTCTCCACAATCACGAAAAAAAGCGAAAAACATTTTTTTGCTGAAGACTTTAGAACACAACTATCGAAGTAAATGAATCTCCTGTGTGTGTGTCAGACGTGTCAATTAACAAAGTAAAAATACTTTTTAGTAAAATACTTTACTATACAAACTTTTATACTTTTTTATACTTTACTAGAGTAATTACTTTTTAAACAGTCGGTAGTAAAAGCAACTCTTTCGCAATTGTAATAAAAAGCATAACATTTCAATTTAAATATATACAGTAACATTTTAATTTAACATATAGTCTTATACCAATAACAATGTAATTTGTAATGGCATTTGTCTCCAATCATTGCTTTTACTTTAATACTTCAAGTAGTTATCAAACCAGTACTTTTACTTGACTTTTAGCTTGAGCGGATACTTTTACATCCACAGAAGTGTTTTCAACCTCTAGTATCCATACTTCTACTCAAGTAATACTTGTGACTACTTTTGACAGCACTGGTGTGTGTGTGTGTGTGTGAGTGTGCTAAACTTGTAACACTAAAAAACGTCCCACAGCAAACTAGGCCACTAAATTCCGAAAAGTGGCGCAGATGGACCAACAATACGCGTGTGCTGGGTCGATTAATCTCCAGTAACAGACAAAAGAAACAAACTTTCTCGCACCAGCCATGTGAAAGGCCCTGACCGAAGAAAAGCGCCACGCCGGATCCTGGCGCCACCAGGGACTGTCCCGAAATAGACGCTCCCAGTACGCCACCAACAATGCCATCAAGCGAGCGGGAGGAAGGAGAGCAGTCACGTTGGCAGACGCCAGAGTCGGACCGGACTGCTCAGGAGACCGAGAACGAGGGAGGAAAAGCGGAGCGAGAGAGAGCGTCTTAATTGCCTTATCCTGTAGCACAGACTGGGGAGTGCTTTTTGACTTCAGCTTCCCATTTCACGCTACGGCATTATTTAGTTTGATACAAACTTGATTAGGCATTACATTGTGTCCCTCTCTGAAGGAGCTTTGTGGCCGGCCCGCATCACTGGAGGACAGATTAACTCTGCAATCACGCTCCTTCTGAGACCTTTCTACTGTTTGTGTAGCCCACCAGAGACCCCGGGTGCTTGTTTGTTTGTATTTGGGGATTTTGCGTGAGGGGCTGTTATTAACGCGACTGTACCCACACTTCCTGCGACCTTGTTTGGAGGATACCACCATGAGATTGGAGCGGATGGGAGCTAAAACTGAACCGAAGTGATTATCGGTTTAAAATAATGTCATAATATATATTCACTTAAAATGAATAAAAAATGAAAATAAAAACACTGTTTATTAAATGTTTCAATTACTGTCGTGAAATCACGTACACAAGACACCACACACACACACACACACACACACACACACACACACTAGTAACACGAGTCACATGTAACACTTGAAATCTGTCACATCTTTCACACATTTTTCTATGATTTGTTACACCTGAAAACTTTACATGTCACAGTCCTTTCAGATATTTTTAAGTTTACAATTCCTGCATTTAAAGTAAAATCAATAAAATGGTGCCTTTTTTTGGAATTATGTTTATTAATAATAATTCAACCCACAAATAAATCTCAGAAAAATACATGTAACACATGGAATTCTTATTATTATTCAATCAAATTACATCTGAAATTATTTGTATGTGATAAATGACATTGCGCACGTGACGTGAAAAAATGGCACATGCTAATTCTTCTCATCCGCCATCAAGCAGAACTTCTGAGGACCAGCAAAGCAAAAAGCCAGAATTGATTTAAGATTCTGGATCGCAATAGTAAGTGCAGGATTGACAATCATTCCGGCGGAAATAATCATCATCAAACCCAACAGTGGATCTGAAGTTCAGACGGTCGAGTTGTGAGTCTTACACTCATCAGGAAAGTAGGATTTATGGTGTTAAGGAGTAAAGCAGGACAAGTGAAAGGCTTTTTAACCCTCCTATTATGTTAGTTTCAGAGGAACGTCAATAACGTCCGCGGGTCTTTTCTTTTGCATATAAGTGTCAGAAAGTTCCCCAAAACAGTGTGTATGAGAGAGTGTGTGAGACAGCGGGGTAGTATGTCGCATTGTTGCAAAGAAACAACTAGTATTTGATCTTTCCGACTCTTTTCAGCTTCCATTTTGTCTGAAGGGTCAAATTGACCCACAAATTATCTTAGTAACAAAAACACGTAGCGTGTTACAAATATGTCAACTGAACCCATTTTTGTTTATATGTAGATTACACTAACTAAGACAAGCAGGAGAGGTTTCAGAGTGATAAAATACTTATAGTATTTATTTAATAGTATTTTTTTTTTAACTTTTAACACGAACATAATCTTTGTAATATAAACATGTAGCGGGATGTTACAAATATTTAACAGAATCGTTATATTTTTTATATGATGACTACACCAAAAAAAGCCAAGCAAGAGAAGTTTCAACCTGAAAAAATACTTTTAAGTAAAGACTTTTAAGTATTTATAAAATATTTTTAAAGTTTGAAAACGGGTCAATTTAACAACAGATCCATGTAATATCTGATAACAGATTGAGAAAAACGGCAAAACTCTAACGTCTAAAAATTAAGTTTTGTTTTTAAAAAATCATTTCATCTAACAGACGAGTGAAACGTTTGAAGTTTCCCATTAAAGTGTAAATGTGCTCACGTCACGTCTGAAAGCTTTACATTATTAAAATTATGACTTTACGCTTTACGTGTAGGTGAGATTGGGCCTCCACCACACAAAACTGCACAAAGCTTTACATTTCCCACCATCCATCCATCCATCCATCCATCCAGCAGCAATCAATGTGTTCATCCGCACCAAGGCCTCACAGTACACAACAGCTCGTCCTGACATCTCCTATTCTGTTTCTTTTCACCGCCTCACTCGGCTTCTCCTGGAGCAAGTCGGGCCTGTTTGATGGTGACATGAAGCATTTATTAGGTGAGAGAAGCCGAGCAGGAAAGAGAGAATGAGGAAAGTGAGGGAGAGTTTGAATGCCTGATCATTTCTATTGCTCCTGGAAGCAGATAGAAGCTTTTTCACGGTGGCGCTCCAACACAACACACACACACACACACACACACGGCTGAGCACCAGCAGATGGATGATTAAATACACGCTGTGGCTGTAGCATGGAGAACTTTACCTGGGGACTGAGCCGACAACGTATAACATAAGGTTAACTGATTTAGTTAGGATGTGGCGAGCGTTTTGCCGAAATCTGGAGGAAAGAGCGAATCTGGTCGTGCTCGTTGTTTAATCTTTCAGGTCAGCACGAGTTTGTCTGGTCGCGGCATCACCTTACGTAACGACAGCTTGCGAGCTGCATCACAATCATCCGTAAACAAAGGATGTCCAATGCTCCACTTCAGAGTAAACGCAGGAAAATATATTAAAAGGTGAACGACGTCATTTTCTACATCTATAATGTGCTTTTTTATGTTTTGCTTTTTTATTATTTGTATGTTTTTTTTTTCAATGCAAATGTGCTTTTTTATATATATTTTCGAAGCTATTTTTAATTATTTTATATTTTATTTTTTTACGTACGTATTTTATAAGTACTGCAAAAAAAAAAAAATAATCTAATTCCACCAAACAATGGATATAAAAAAAATGTAAAAATAACACCATCACGGTTTGTATAGGTGTTATATTTCTCTATAATGAATTTCCAAGTGTATAAGTTTATAATAATCATCACAATGAGAAATGTGTGAGGTCTTTGTCTGTTTTGGAAGCGGAATTATACTGTGCGATTCATATTTTTTTTCTAATACATGTACAAAATAAAAAAAAATTAAAAAAAAAACTAATTCCACCAAACAACTGTCATGGTCATTGTCTAGGTGTAACATTTGTCTAAAATAATTTTCCTTGTGTATAAGTTTGTACTAATCGTCACGAGAAGAAATGTGTGAAGTCTTTGTTCGTTTTGGAAGCGGAATTATACTGTGCGATCCATATTTTTTTAAAAAACATCAGCAGAAAAAAAAAAAAAAAAAAACCTTGTCCACCAAACAATGCATATAAAATATTTTTAAAACAACTATCATAGTCCTTTTCTAGGTGTAATATTCCTCTATAATGAATTTCCTTGTGCATTAGTTTGTAATAATCATCACGATGAGAAAAGTGTGAAGTCTTTGTCTGTTCCAAAATCAAAATTCTACAGTGCGATCCAGAATGTGCACATTGTGTCATGGAAGAAGTGAGGAGAGTTGAGGTGAAGGAAGGAAAGTCGGAGCGAAGAATGTAATAATCACTCTTTGCCTCATTGGGTTCCTCCAACGTCTTGAATACAGGAGCAGCCCTCTGAAAAAGCAGACCTGCTAAACGAACTGCGCACAAAGGAAACGCTACAAATGAACACATCGTAAAGGAACGTCTGTTTTGTAAATGTCATTATTCCTCTTTTTTTCCAGTCTTCCCTCCTCTTTATTCCCCCTTTGTGAGCGGCGTGTGCGCGAGCTCTCCAACCAAGAGCGCTTTAATTGTTTCTTCAGCATAACCCCGCTGTTTGCACGGGTTATTATCTCCGACTTTGCGGGAGGGGGGGACTCGCTGTTTGACAGGGAATTAAATGAAGAAAAATAAGGAAAACAAGGCCCGACTTGGGGATCAAGGGCTCGTCTTTCGCTGGGGTCAGACGGCTGCGAGAATCCGGGGTCGTTTGCGATGGAGGCTAATTCCATCCGAGCCAAACTAGCCTCGGGACAAAGCGGTGAAACTAAAATCGGTTTTAAAGAAAAATAATCGCCGCCTGAGCTCCACTGACGCAGGCAGAGCTGGAGAAGCAGAACGTCTGGATCTCGCCGCTTTCTCTTGAGTGAAGGGTCACGTTCCGTCTTTAGTATCCTGCCAAATCAATTACGCCTCTTTATTCATCTACATAATTGCCTCAAAGGGTCCGACAAAAGGTAGCGACAGACATTCTGACACGTGGTGAACTCTACAAATTACTCCAAAGTTTCATTTGGTAGAGTCAAACTCCATCCGTGCTCCGAAGGGCAAAGCTGCTCAACTCTGTAAGTGTGTCTCTGTTTTGATCGTTTTTATCTCGCTGCTAGAAAACTTTTCTAGGTCTTGTGAAATCGATAGGTTCTGCTCTTGAGAGAACCACCAGCCTTTCTGTGCGTGGGCACACACACACACACACACACACACACACACAACGGAGAAGCATTCCACCTCCAGCTACACCAGGCCTTCGCTCCCCACACGCTCTGCCAGGGGAGGCCGAATGACCTGGTGAGAGGTCAAAGGAGACTCAGGGGGCCGGAGCAGGGGTCAGGATCGCAACAGAACTCCTCATTACTGACCTATTCATCCCTTCCATCACTACCCGAAACTCAGGCTAGGGCCCAAAGGCTGTCCAGCGGGAAGACCGGACGATAAATATATGCATCAGCCAGGTGTAGAGGGTGGGCTTAATTGCCCCTTTCCTTATGTTTAATGTACAGCCCAGCAAGACAGGGCAGGGTCGCAGCCACCCGGAGCGGAGCTTTTAATATTACATATCAGTCCTTAATAGCTCATGCAATCTGCATGCGCACGTTTAACGGCAACTGCTGTTGGAAAAGCAAACACATCGGACTTTCGTTTCCGCCATCTCAACTATTGATATCGTATTTTGCTCGCTTATGACTTGGGCCCCTAACTTCACCTTCTGCTTCGACTCGTTTATAAGACGGAGGGAGGAAAAGCAGGCAACGAGAGAAAGGTGAAAAGATACATAGAAATGAGTTGAGATCTAATTTTGGGGTTCATATTTTTTTGTTTCAGAATAGAGGAAGACAAATAGACGTGTTTGTAGGGTACAAAACTTCTTCAGGGTCTCGGAAGAAGCGTTTCGTTGTTTTTCTTCTTCCATTCTCCAAACCCGGACTCAACAGAGTTGAGTTTTTCCATTTCCACCATTTTCTCGATTACACCGATCTCTCGCTCTGTTTTCGGAACTTTCTTTAGCAAACTCAACAACTTTCAGCTTAAATGATGCATCGTATCATCTTTTGTGACTTGATTATAACGGTAGATTTTTCTGTTTACTGAATACCATTTCACCTGTAATCACTCTTTTTCTGAAAGATTTAATTCATATCATAAATATTAATGTAATTACCACGCACAGGTCTCTGTTGTTTATTTTGCGAGAAAGGGGGAAATTTCTGCTCGCTGTTCTGAGTAAACTATTACCTATGTCTGTAGACCTCCCTTATAAGTCGAGCCCCCAACTTTAAGTCCGAAATCTTAATTAAAAACGTATAAGAGATTAAACACAATATCAGCAGATTGGCGAGTCTAAACTCACGCAGACTGACTTTCCGAGGCACAATATAACTGAAAGCACGAGAAATTTTGCTCTTAGCGCCACAAAGCAAAAGTCTTGGGGCCTGAGGTAAAGATGGCTGCCATGTGCCATCCACAGGGCTCGGGCGGCTTTAGGAGGCGTTTTCTCGGCGCGTCGATCCAGCACGTTTTAATCTGCCCTCTGCAGCAGCCCAATCCCAGTTCCAGAGCGCAGCATCTTAGAACGCCCGCCGTCCTCCGGGAGACCCTGACGGGGGAGCCTCGGCTGCCAGGCTTGGTGGGGAAGGAAAGGGGGGCACTGGGAATGCCAACCACACAAACAGAATTAATAACAGCAGTCATCAGAGCGACGCCTTCTCTTTAGAAGCGAAGCGTGGCATGGAGCGGGTCCGCGGTGAGCGCCGGTTCCGGGCCACTGAGCCCAGGCCTTGTGATAAAGCGTGTGGCTAAGCCGGTACAATGGCAGAGCCGATGGACGAGCTCTTACATTAAGACAGATTCTTCCGCTCAAAACTAGCAGGCATGCTGCTGATAAGGAGTTAAACACGCTGCCCACCAGGGACAAGCCCCCCCCGTCAAAATTCACCCCGTTCACCACCCATCACAGACAAGATGAATTACACCACGGCCTCCACACCAACAGGGGTCACTGCAGAGAGATACAGCGGCTTTTAACATGGCTATCGTTTCTGATGATGACAGAGACGAGAAGATAGACAGAAAACTCCACCGAATAAAAGTCTGTCACTGTCCAAGCCACTGGTCTGCTTTTATCCAACAGCACAACTTAAACTTTAAAGCTCTGATTATTCGTCATGCTGTGCTATCATTTAACAACAGCAACCTCCTAAAATAATCACCTCAATCAGAATAAAGGCCTTACTAAAGTGTAAATACAGTCTTAAGTAAAGAGTCTTGCAAGTTTTTGACATCGTCTCAAACGACTTATGCTAATCACCCAATTAGTGAGAATGTGAATTTGAGGGTGCTGCATAAAAGTACAAAATATTTATAAAATGTAAACAAATAATTTTATAGAGTACTCTATCCATATATAAATATTCAAATACTGTGTAATATATATACTGCAAACTATACATATATCTAATAAATAGTAATTATATATATATATATATATATATATATATATATATATATATATAGATAGATAGATATAGATATATATATAGTAACATATTATTAACATAATAAATATTTACACTTTAAAGTGTCCAATTATGATTTCATTTTACAATCATTTCTAAGTGTGACAGTGTGAAAATGTCATCGAGTTTCGTAATTATTCGTAATTTAAACATATAACAGATTTTCCAGAAAATTAAAAGCCAAACGGAGGGATTCGGAATCAAAGGGCAAGATGAGAAAGACAAATGTGTCCCATAAGAAGGGTGGGCTTCTCGGCCCCTGGTCTCTAGGTTTCTGCCTCTGGAGCCCCGTGCGAATCACTTCAGCGTTTTACAGCAGCCGGCTGACCAATGAAACGCCGGCGCTCCTGCCAAAATCCTGGGTGACAATAAAACTGCCATTTAATCTTGAAACCATATGGTGTCAGAAAGGCAGAAAGACGGAGATGCAGCTGCATTACAGTGGAGATCAGAACAACATTTACAGTTTCAGCTTCTCCAACGCACAACGACCAGTGAAATCAAATCAGCTTTACAGTAAAGCAACGATGTGCATCTGAAAGTTTAGCGTGAGAAATCGATGAAATTCAATTTCAGAACTTCTCTATTCCCGAGCTTGCAAAAAATCTACTGTTGTGTTTGCCATCGACGTACAATCGCCTCGTCCAGCCCATAGTGCCTCCGTTTTGAATTTACATTCCCAACAGCGAGCAATTACTCAATTCCCTGTTGAAGCCTTTACAAAAAAACTGCATATAGCAGGAGACGCGCTTCCTCCAATAAAGTCGCTTCAGCGTGCAAAACTGGAACAAACTCATCCAAACACACAGAAAGACAGACGGGAATAACGTCATCACGTTGTGTAGCACTAAAGGTCCGTTTCCGTCAGACTGTCTGTAAACACGAGTGAAAGAATTGAAATAAGTGCCCTGACGCTCTCACTGCCTGTTGTGTGCATTCATCCCCCTCTTAATGTCCTGCAAATGAAGGGGATTTATTAATGTCTAATTAAGTAATAATCATTGCTACATAATGCATGAAACACTCTTGGGGCCGGTGGAGATATGAAACGGGAATGCCACAGCCAAGCACTCGGTGCGTAGACGCGCATTAAAAAGGGATTAATTGAGAGAAATAATATTTTGATAAGCGCAGCTCCCTCACGCCGTCTCTTCCTCTGGAAGTAATCTCGCTCGCGAATAACGCCGGCTATCACAGATCTTAATGTGAAGTGATGACTTTCTTTGGCGGGAAAATAATCCCGTTCAGGTTTTCGACCTGTCTGCGTGTGTTTTCCACGCTCCGGCTCACGTACATCAAAGCCAATGTAGAGTGAAAAAAACCTGGGCCAACATGAGTAGAGGGGGGGGGTCATGAATGGACAAACACACACACACACACACACACACACACTGTCAGTGCCCTTCTGATATCAGAGAATATCAATCAACGCTAAAGGTGGCAGGCTGAGATATGGACGACGCTACATATTTAATTGGCCTGATTGACGTGCATCGCTGAGTCAATACAATTGCTGTTTACCCCCAAACGCCGGTGCTGCAGCAGGCCGACGCGCTCCAGAGAAAAGATGCTGCGTAACATCTGATCACACAATCATCACATTTGTCTGCTCTGGTCTGAATATTAAAAGCAAGACAAACACCAAGTCGTCGATTTCAGAATTGTAAGGATTCTGTCGCTCTCTATTGCTGGTAAACAACGCAACATTGTTTAGCATCGATCTGCGCGCAGCAGGCTTGGTCAGGGTTAAATATCTATATCAACAATTGACTTAACGTGCTTCATTTCCAGTGGAACCGCCATGACTGTTACCCAATTGCGCTCCATGCTAACGGTGGACTGTTCGATAAACCTCTGCAGATTGCTGCCGTTAATTAAAACCAAAAAGGTTATTATTTGGGGGGGATGGGGTACTAATATGGGCCACATGGCCACCCGAAAGCCCATCTGGTTTCCATTGGGGTGAGGGTGCCAAGTGATGTCTCCAAGCCCAAGATCTGCTGCTGGACCAAACAACAGAGTGTCAGGCCTAAACGCTTCAAAATTCACCTGCCGGTGAGCGTGGGGTCGTGTAGGAGGGGCGCGAGACCACCGGATCCATTCCGCCATGTCACAACTAGCAACATATCGACAACAATCCGCGATTCCAGAATTTGGGAAAAATGGAACATTGCCACCGCAGCGTAAACTGGGCAAAATTTCACGCTTTGATTATTTCTATAAATGAAAAAAACTATATTAAAAAAATAAATACTAATAATGTCGCATGTGTGCTTGCTCACTGGTCAAAGTCATTTTTTTAAAACCAACAACCAATGAAAATGCAACAATATTCTGTTTTTTTTTTTTCCACATTTTCACACATTTGCTTTGAGACAGTTGATATTGTGAAAAGCGCTTTACAAATGCACTGAACTTGAACTGTGTAACACTAAACACAACATTAATGAAAACAAGTGCAAAACTAATTTGGAAACAAGTACGTTTAAACGATTCGGTTGCTAAAAACCAATGTTTAAATAAGTGCAAACAAACTTTGTTTGAAAGAAGAAAAACGAACAGAAAATGAGATGAAATGAAATACCTTTTAAAAATGTATTGAAATGAGCGAGCGCGGCAAACACTAAACTAAACCGACCCCCGTTTCAGGCTCCAGGTGTCCGTCACGGTGGCTGCTGGCACCGGACATCGAACTCGAACCTTTGGGTCGCTCGTTTTGTCGAACCGAAGCTCAAAAGCAGCGTTTTGTTTGCGCGCGAAGCCTGAGGTAAACGGCAGCGCGCGCGGGTGAGTGCCATTTCACAAACCGCGCCAGTTTTACTCGCGAAATCTCATTGGCCGCGTGAGTTGTTCTCTTACCTTTAACCGAGCGCGGTTTGGCCTGCTTTCGCCTGGACATCTCCGTGATAAAAGCGCCGTTTGACTTTGGAACTGTTCGGTCGGCTTGTGTCCTCCGGTTGACAGCTCATCCGCCGGTCGGTCACTTCGGCGGCGGCGGCGTCTTCACTTTGCCTGTTGCAATGCGGCAAGTTCAGGCTCGATAGTCCAGCCGCGTTCGGGGGACGGGAGCGCGGCGACGGCAAGGATATTCCAACGATTGAACTTCTCCAACCTGTGGATCGATCGGGAAAGTCGACGGCTCTTTTGTCGTCGCCCCGTCACGGAGAAAGCTCGCGGACGGCCAGGCGGTGGGTCGGGCACGCGCGCCCGGAGTTTGGAGAAGCGCGGCGAAATCACACCTGATCAGTCTCCGGCGATGTGGCCGAACCCACTTGGACGTTGTTTTCCGGGCGATGATCGACGCTTTTCCCCTCCTTTTCGCAGTTGTCGCAAAGTGTCCTTTGGCGTAGTGGCTCTCGCCGAAGCGCCTCCCGGGCTGTTATTCCTCCAAAGGTGCCGCTCGCGATGGCATCTTACGCGGCATTTTCACCTGGGGGGGATTTGTCTTTTCCTCGTTGTTTATCGTCCCGAAAGCCGTAAATATTTCTCGTCGCTAGCCTCTCGCTCCCCTTTTTCTTTGTCCTGACTCTGGTCTTCCCTCCGCCTCCCGATCTGACTGCTGGCGGGGCTGCAGCGCAGACACACATAATAAAGCCAGGCTTGGCTGGAAATGTAGCCGTGTCCCAGCAGGAGGATGTGAGAGTAGGGTCCCGGCGGGGGAGCGCTCTGATCCCGCAGGGAGCTCCGCACAGCCTGGGTTGAGCAGACAGAGAGAGCCAACAGCACCAAACCATGGTCAGCCGTGGAAACTACAGCTTAACTCGGAGCGAGGATCGGGGCCAAAACACGGAGCTCGTGGAAACTCTGCAGCGCGCGAGAAAAAAGACGGAGTGGATTCGGCTCTCGCGCTCACGGTGATGCTGAGGCTGATGCCATCGTCTCCGCGCGCATCCCTCGGCTGCTCCGGACATTTGGTCTCTTTCTTTCGTGCGATTAGCGTCAAAACGCGCGTTTTTTTAAGCACTGGTGCGCGTTAATTTGGGAATGTTTTGGAGAGCAGCGACTTGCTCGGTTAAAAGTAACGGTCTGTTTTCAGGGTCTTTGAAACTTTTCAGATTTCTGTTTTTTATGGATCACTAATTGCGGCGTGGCAGCTTTCCTCCAAAATAAAAGTCATTCTTATTTGGGAAAACATGGTGAGTAGAAGGTTGATATTGTCTCTAAACAAAGTAGTTTTTACTTATGCAACTTGTAAATGTGTAACTACAGTTTTAACAAAGTACTTTACAAATTCAATTGTGCTTGGTCGATGATGCTGAGAAGGTTATGATTTTATTTTTATTTTTTTTGCAGTTTACATTTTTTTCTTCCCTCTCTTTCTCCAGACATGCTCCTGGTTGGGATTACACATTTCGCCTGCGAGTTCTGGCTTTCTGCGTGGGTCGCTGGCACTAAAAAAGCATAGTTCCTGGAAAAAAAAAACCCCACCAATGAAATGGTCAAAATGGCATGCGGCGAGCTGGAGCTGCTGGACCGTTGTCATGGATAACATGGTGGGCTCCCTGTCTCGGCCAGCAGGATGTCCTGCAGATTGAGCCGGGCACCCCGCGGAGCCACTGAGCGGCCTTTAAAATTGACCGCCTGCAGAGGACCGGGGCCCCTCTTGTCTGGACTGAACGCACGCCTGGAGACCGCTTTTTAATGTGCTTCTGGTGTCCCAGGGAGAGGGGCCGCTGGCACGAAGGGCCAAAAGCTCACCGCAGTGGGCCCTTTTTCTTGGATAAATTCAAAGAAGGAAAATGGCCCACATTACAAGCTCCTTAAGGGTCAAGGACAGCTGAGACATGAATGGTTTGAAAGAGTGGCATTGTGAAATCACATAGCAAGCGATTACACCCTCTGTCATCTTTTTAAGGATTTGCATTTTTCTTCGGCTACAATGAACCATTTAGAGTGAGACTTACAAGACACGAGGATGAAATTAATTAAGACACTGGAGGAGAAAAAGGTGTGAAGAGCGAATAGTCACCGATGCAAGATTTGGAGTATTTGCTCAAGTGTGTGTGTGTGTGTGTGTGTTTGAATTGTTATATACAGACATTAGACCTTTGTCGAAACGCTTGCCACGCTTCAAGCAGGCCTCGTGATTGGCTAATATTTGCCTTGGATACGGTGGCTTCAGCGCGACGCTGCTCCATTATTCATGCAGTGATTATTTAAAACCCAGCTCTAACTCAACAGAATTCCATCCTAGCGCGCTTCCGTTTCCCCCCCCACCAAACGCAGGTGAGCCGCCCTCACATGCCCGTCACGCGATTGGACGACGCTGGCGCGGAAAAGCCCCTTAAACACTTTAAGCCTGTAGAGTTCATGCCATATTCATGTTGCCTACAGCGTGCTCTCTCTGCTCGGTTCTGTTCTGCTGAACTCACGCCAGCTCCTCCAGGTCCCTCCACAGACAGCGTTACATCTCATTGGCTTTGCCCTAGATAGGCTATTTTTGTGTGAAATAATTAGACATAACTGATTTAAATACTGCAAACGCTCTTTTGTCTCGTGAAAAGGAGAAGGATCCCAGCTTTGCATCGGATGCAAGCGGAAAGCGGCACAAACACATTTCAATCGCCTCGGCGTCAGCGAAACACAGTAAAGCGTCGCACGCCATTTGCCGGACAAAGACCGCACGCAGCTTAAAACAGCACCGACCCCGACCCGGCACGCCGCTGGTGGGCACTGCTGATGCCCAGATTGGGGCTGAGCGCTCGGCTGCACTTTAATGCGCCCGCTACTTCATCAGTCCTGATTAGCCGCCGCAAAAAGCCAGATTGAGCGTTGCACGTTCACTGCTGATTGTCTCGCGCACGCTCTCAGGTGTTGGCGTGTTAAACGGCGGCCCGCGCATCTGTCCACTCGCTCGCTCCCACCACGGAACCGATGCGAGGCAGAACGAATTTCAGGCTTAACGTGTCCTGTGCCAAACGCTCAATACCAGAACCCCCCCCCTCACAAGCGGCTTGCTGGCTCCTGCCCCAGACTCACACAAAGAAACACCAGCTTTGAAGACTTAGGGCATTAGAGCATTAAAAAAAATGGTTGCGAGCCGAGGCCTCCAAACGAAGCACCTCCGAATCGCCACGAAGACCCGACGTGATCGATTCGCCACGGCGAATCGATCACGTCGGGTCTTCGTGGCGATTCGGAGGTGCGTCGTTCTGCGGCGGATGAAAGGCGAGGAGGAAATGCTTTTCTGATGAGCCGCAACAATGCGCTCACTCCCACGACATCAGCGCTCTGCTGGGAGTCTCCTCCTAATTTCCTCCATCCATAATAAAAAGAGCTACATTAAACAGTGCCATTAGTGCCAGCAATTTGTTTTATTCTCCACAGAAAGAGAAATGTTATCTGTGGCGGACAAACTTAACCCAATTAAAGCTCATTGTGTACGGGGCCCAGACTAGGGGAGGAAATGAGGACTTGAGAGAGTGACAGACGACAGTAAACAGACAGGAAGGAAGAAAGAGAAAGCAGAGAGAGTGAGCATACGGATGAGAGAAAAGGACAAATGGGGAAAAAACTGTGAAAGAGAGAACGGGAATCAGACAAGAGAGTGAGACGGAAGAAAATTAAAAAAAAGAAGTAGCAAAACGGCAGAACAGCGAGAGAGCAAACGAGTGTGAAAGAGACGAGCAACAGGGAGACAAAAGAGTGAGAAAGATGGAGCAAAGAGAGGCGTGTGAGTAATAGAGGAAAGCGGAAAGACCGAGACACGTCTGGAGAATTAGGGAGACGGGCAGCGAGACAGATGTGCTTTCGGGAAGCAGCGAGGAAGAGAAACGACGCTTCCTCGCCTCCCAAGATGCCTCCATACACACGGAACCCAAGAAGGCTCGGAAAGAGAGAGTGTAAGAGGCGAGGTTTGACACGTTCGGGCTGTTAATTGTTGTGGAGACACCTCTCCGTTTCAGGGCTTTAATTATCAACATGTTTGGCTGTTAGCGCGAGCAGGTACCTGGCACAGATCCTGCTGAAGTAATGAAGATCTCACTCACAGCAGCAGACAGGAACGCAGCGTGGCGGCGACCGGGGTTTCTGCGAAGTCCGACACAAGAATGCCAAGCACTTCTGCGCGGATTCCTCCCGGTTGTGCGGGAACGTGAGTGTGGAAGTGCAACAGTGACACGCGTGATGCTCTGATGTAATGCCGCTCTTCACTCAGCAGCCCAGACAAGGCCCAATCGACACCTCGCCTGGAGGAATGAAGCAGAACCGGGTCTGACTAACAGCTGTAGAGGTGTAAAGTACTTGAGAAAATGGACTGTTGTTTTACTTGAGTATTTTTTGGCTACTTACAAAGTACACAAAAATATAAGCAACGTTTACTCTACTTGACTACATTTTTGATTGAGTAATTGTACTCTTTACTCCACTGCATTTGAACGGACACTTACATTACTCGTTGCATTGTGATTGTGCGCGACAAGTCAGTGTTTTTTTCTACTGTGGTAAATGTATTGGGCGGACAAGGCACTGGATAGGTACTGGATGCTGTTGATGAGCTAAATCAGGTGAATTAGCAGTTGCACTCTTTTGCACATTTGACTTGTGCGAGACTTTTCTTGTTTTTTTTTTGTTTCTTCTGTTTTGAAACACTGAGGTGTTTCATTTCATTTTTGGATTAGGAAATAAAACCTCAAAAAAAAAGTTTCGTTATTCACATTTCTTGTGTTTTTGTCTAAACACAGTACAATACTAATTACAATGTGTTCTTTTTAAAATTGGATACTTTACTCCATTACAAGTCACCAATTCGAAGAAAAATTGAGTAAAAGTTGTAAAGTTTACAGTAAGGTAATCGTACTTTTATTTAAATATGCGTTTCAAATTTACACTGCAAAAGTGTGCCAGTGGAACACACACATGCCCGGACAATATAACACACATGCGTGTGTCCGTAATTTCAGACAGTAAATAAATATTGGCACACATTTGAAGTAAAAATTCACTACTGTAATTATGTTATGCAAGTTTGAATACAATAATATTGAAATATAATAGAAATTATATTTAAAGTTTGTTATGAATATTTATTTATTAAATGCATTTACTTGTGTATATTACGCTCTCTGTGTGTGTGTGTGTGTGTATACTAAACTATATGTATTTGTTATAATAAACACAGACCTCTGTTTGACGGCAGATTCATTCTTGACTTGTACTCAATATTCTAGTAATATGCTGTTTTATTATAATAACGTAACATGTGCACACACACCGTCGCCTGAAAGCAATTTTCTCTCACTGAATTCAAATTTTGCACACTATAACAATGTGTTATTAAACTGCAAATGAAACCGTTACGCGCGCCTCCCGACGGTTCGATCCGCGCGAGATAAAATTTGCCGTTATTGAAGTCGCGGGGTAATGTACTTTACAAACGCGCTGTACAGTTTCAGTGAATTTAAACCACATCAGTGACGCAAACGAAGCGCGACAGTGTTTTGTTGACATTAAATCACACATTGTAAACAAGTGCGTGCGAGAGCAGCGCCCTTTACCTTTGCCTGCAGCGCCCCCCAGCGGCCATCGACACCGTGAACACATACGTATTATATAACGCACATCCAACAGATGAAACACACTTTATAAATGTTTTCAGGATTTTTGATGAAATTGGAAAAGAAAATGTGGTGCATTACACGACAAAAATTCTTGTTTTAACCACACTGTTCACCTTTTTTTAAATGCTGGAATTAAAATGAACTTTTTCTTAAAACAATATAAACAAAATATGCACAAAGAAAACATCAACAATGCAGAAATCACACCAAAACGGTCTATTATACTTTTATATATTACCATTTTAATCTAATCAAAACTATTGAAATGCAAATTATTGGTATTTGCCACAGCATCGTGACACCTTGTTTTTTTTTTTAAGTATTTGTTTTATACCAGATTATTGGATATTTGTTTTATACTAGTTTTAATGTTTAATGTTTGTTTAATAAAAGTAATATTTTGTTTTACCCGTTATTTGTTTTTTTTTTTAAATAATACGTAGTTTGTTTTAAAAGTTGCAACCAACAAAATGACAAAATGTTGAATTTTCACCATTTTCTTTAAACAGGAGTTTAAAATTAATTGACGATGCAAAACTAAATAAAAGCAAGGAAGCAGGAACTTGCCTGAAGAAGCTGAAGATGCAGTGAATAAAAATGTACCAAGTCAACCAATAAAAAAAGACCAGCAAATTTCAAGTCAAATAAAATATTTACTGAAAACAATCGAATCTGCATATTATAAACAGAAATTAGAAGACAGACATTTTGAATCTTCTAAATGCAAAGCCCCAAAAACAACATCTTCGGGTTCCTTGATTAAATATCTACAATTATATTGGAAACTTTCTTGCTAACAAACTAAAATAACATCACGGAAAAATAAGACAAAACTAGTGTGTGTGTGTGCGTGTGTGTAAAACACCAGCTTCTCAGACTCAAAAACTCAACAAATGCCAGTAAAGTGAAAAATTGCAAACTTGAGGAACGCTCCGTGTTGAGGGGTTTGCGGGGGTCCTGAGAGCATCAAGGCAGCAGACGCCGCAGAGGCCGCGCCCCCGATCCTGTGGAAGAACACACGCGATATTGCGATAACGATATTGCTTGCGATAACATTCTCATATAAAAAAATGGAACTATCTAAAAAGTAAAACTATTTTGTGCTATATAAAAAAAAAATACAAGGCAAGAACATATTTTGTTTAAAAGATGCTAATTTTAAGACAGTCTTGGTGATTGTACGCTTATATGGCCTGAACACTTTGTTTAATATTTTGCAATATTTATTAGTATTTAAAAGCAGGAAAGGCAAGGACACATTTTGTTTAAAAGATGCTCATTTTGATCTTGATGATTGTATGTTTATACTGTACGTGGATAAAATCTAATGTTTGAGAGCGATGCATTTTATCTTTGCAAGTCTATTGGTAATAATCATAAATCAATATATCTGCTGAGGTTTTTAGTCTTAATGTTTGCCTCCTACTAGACAGTTTTTAGCCCAAATTAAGCTAAATTTGATTACAAACATATTGCCTGTTTATTTTAGTGTCATTTTAGTCATCAGTAGTTTTATGTCAGATATTTTTTAAACATATCCAGCCATGTTTGTTAATTGCAAATAAACCACTTTTGCATCGATCCGCTAAGTCAATTAACTTTGATTAACAGATTTCAATGAACAGATAACAGCTATTTTAAACTGTTTGCGATATGGGTCGTGCGCATCCTATTACCACGATAACAATATTTTTCCGATATATCGTGCATCCCTAGTTCCCACCTGTCGGGGCTCCCAGGTGAAGGCTCCGGAGCGAGGGCGGTGGAGCTCGGGGGCCGCGGGGGCCGTTCTGTGGGGGTCCGTGCAGAGGGTGATGGGGCAGTAGGCCTCTGGAAGAGCCGAAGCCTCGAGGGGGCAGGTCCAGCAGGGGGCTCCAGGGGGACGGGGGTCCGAGCTGAGACGGCAGGGCTAACAGAGGCTGTGGTTTAGGGAGCAGAGGGGCCTGGGACGACCCGTAGCTGGGCATGGGGCCACGGGACGGCGGCTTCAGGTTCTGCATGGAGAGCAGAGGTGGCGGTTTGCTCTTGGGATACGTGTCTGGGAACACAGAGGACATGGCACGTTTGGAAGGGCGTCAGAGCGGCGGCCCAGTCACACTGGAAAACACAAACCTTGTGAGGGCATGTGGTGCCCGGCCGATGCTCCTCTGGGGCCCGAGGGCGGGGCTTTGGGTCCGGCTGGAGCAGGAAGCAGAGGTGGAGGCTTCCCCAGGCCTGCGGGGAGGCTGTTTATCACGGGAGGGTTCTCCGCATCAGCATCACTGGTGGAGGCTGAAGAGACACAGTAGAGACAAGACTTGCTGGTCATCCTATCATCCTATCATTCATCTCATATCATGGGACCAGCAACTTATGAGTTAAAAGTTATGATCAGTGGATCAAACAACAGCATTTCACGTACTCTAGTCAGTTATTGCCACAAAAATCGGTTATGTTAACTAAAGATTGATAGGTTTCATCTGAAACTGGTTTTGTTTTGATAGGACGGAAAGCACAAATCCAAAATAGATTCTAGTCTTTTGGGCTCCTATTGACCCTAATGATGCTTTTCCATTTACAAGAGGCAGAGAAAAAGATCACTGCCCAAAACAACAATAAAACAGTATCATACATTTCAAACGACAAAACAAAATGTGCTACAATTTGCAGAGCTCTTATAACCTTACATTTGTACATAAACCATGAAAAAAGACGTAATGGCCGAGAAGTATTTTTATCTTTTGTCTTTTATCCATATTTTATCATTTTTCTATTTTTTTTTTGTATTTTATTCTTTTTATTTCTTATCTTTTTATTGTATTTCTATTGAACTCCCCGCCCCACTATGCTTATACGGCAGACAATTGTAAAATACATTTCAATGCACAATTTGATAAAATTATAAAATTTGAATTTGAGAAGTGACGTAATAAAAAAAAAAAAATCCAATTTATGGTATCAGTGCCAAAAATGTCTAAGATTTCTAAGAAACAAACTAAAATGCTTTACATTTTTTTTTTTCGCTTGCAAATTTCAAACTCAAACTTGCAAAAATTTTAATTTAAAACTTATTTTATTTCTATTTAATTTTTTTTTGCTTCAAATTGTTTTGCATTTGGACTTTTGCCAAAAGTTTCACATTCACATTTTTACATTGATATTTTTTCCACTAATCTTTATACATACCAATGATTATCTCAAAAATAGTGACCAAAAAAAAAGTGATTTTTGATTAACATTAGTGTTTGCTTTACATCACCCTATGGTTTAAAAGCAGAAAATAACGTCTGAAGAGCAGGAAAGTCAAAGATTTTTGACTTCAACTCTTCGAGTTTATTTAGGTTCTCAACAAAACCACACTAAACGCTCTGAAAGCCGAGTGCTGAGATCAGAGTGGTCACCTTGCAGATGGTCCTGCCGGTTGTGGATGAGCTGGGCCAGTGTGCTGAGCTCCTCTGGGTACAGGGGCAAACCTTCCGACAGGAGAAAGAGCAGGTGGCGCGTGGCAGAGGGAACGCTGTGGCGCTCCAGCTTGGCGCGCTCCATGTAGTCTTCTGTCAGCTCGGCCGCCCGCGCCGCCGTCTCCGTGGGGTCCGGGGTCCGCTGCGAGCCGGTCAGCTGGCCAAACTCCACCATCACAAAGTCCAAGGCCTGCTCTTTGGGCATGTTCCGATGGACTGCGGAAAGGCAGAGAAGGGTCAGCCAGAGGATGAGGAGGGTCACATATGGCGCTCAGTGTGAGTCGCTGTGGTGGGAGCAGTCACACAGAAGTTCTCGATCTGCCAACCGCTGTTTAGCACTGTGAGCACCTTAAACGCACGAGGGATGCACCAGTGAGGTCAGGTAGATGCAGCTTTAGATTGAATCACAGACGTAACATGGGGGGGGGGTGTTGCTTTTCATTTTGTCCCAAATATATATTCAGGGTTCAGTTGTCAGTAGATGTGCTTTTTTATAGTGTCGTTTATTTGGAACATAAACATCCGGCCTTTTTCTTTATACAGTCGGTTACGTGAAAATACTTAAATTGTTAGAAAACAAATCTGCACATTGAAAAAAACACATTGTACTGCAGTTGTATTGGTTATTGAAGAATAATTCAACTGAGGTTTCTCTGCTGTTGTTCAGTTTGAGTTTTGACAATTTGATCTAATATTAATTGAGTATCGCTTTTTGGATTTTTGCTGTTCAAATATATGTCCTTTTGGGCCTAACAACGGTAAAATTGTATTTAATTTCAATTGTATTAAAATGTATTGTGGATTTAACCCGAAGCTCTTAACAATAGTAAAATGAAAAATCTATTACTTGTGTAGGAGGATTTTCAAGTTAATCTTATTAACTTGAAATTATTTAAAGGTATTTCAGTTGTTGGAGGGTGTTAAAATTATTTACAAGTCTGAAAATTACATAAAACATAATTGGGTTTTTTTTGTTGTTTTTTTTCACATTTTAAAGCACTGCATTCTGTTTAACTGAGAGTTTAACTTACAAACCAACAAAAGTTACAATCTATTTTCACACAATAGAAGTGACAAAGCAGTGAAATGTTGATTATTATTAATATTTGTATTGTTGTTATTAATAGTATTAATATTATTATTGTTGTTGTTGTTGCTGATGCTGTTGCTGAGGTGATGTTGCACGTAATACTTTTCTACTTAATGTAGAAATATTACACATACGCGGCATTCATTAATGGCTGCGAAAATAAAAATTGTTGTATCACAAAGTTGGTATTTTTATTGGTTGTTGAAGTTTAGTGATAAAACAAGGACGATAATTATACTATAATGTTAAACTGTGTTTCAGAAAATATATTAAACCTATTTAGTTTGGGATTTATATCAATCAAAGATTGAGGGTCATTCATTTCGGAGATGATTTTGTGAAAATTATTCGAAGGAATTATATGAATTTATCCCTTTGTTTTTACGCCGTTTTTTCTGTCTGATGGATTATTAAACTACGTAAATTGTTTATTTTATATTATCTGCTATGTATTATACATTGTATTTAACATACAAGACAATTAGTGTGATTAAGTTTTTTATACTGTTATATCTTAATGTATATACTGTATATCTTATAGCATTTGTGCATCATATGTCTATTTCTGATCAACTGCATGTTGTTGGGTTACAGTGTAAGTGCTTTGATTTCTGAGTTGGTTTTGTGGGGAGCTCAATAGTGCGACTTACTTTTCAGGGACGGTGAAAATATGATAACTGTGCACGAGGAGAGCGTTACGTTAGTCTGCTCGACGAGAATACATAAGGGGGAACCGTCGGAGCGGACGTCTTGAAGGGCCTGGGTCAGCCCTGAATCCGCCTGCAGGTAAAGCATTTCCACTGTCAGGCCACGTTCCTGCAAACACTGGCCTATCGATTTGGGGTAATCCCTTTGAAAGAAGAAGAAGAGACCTGGTTACTGAGCACAAAGCTTTAGGAGATGTGAATGTGTTGGGAGTCTATGCGATGCCGCCGCGTTTAGAACGGTATTAAGCCTTTGACATTGAGATCTTTGGCAGAAGACTGAGATTAGTAAGAGATGGTGGAACACAATCTCCAGTCCGAAATGTCAACGAAAGTGTGTGTGAGATTCCGTCATTTTGAAATGTCACCAGAGTCGAAAGATTGTATTTTATATTGGAAAATAAATGTAAACACTAAATACAAAAACACAAAGAAATGTGGCAGTTGTGGTCCAGCGCTATGGAGTCGGACATGCCACCCAAGCAATGCGGGTTCAAATCCCGGTTCGGTGGACTTCATAACTGTGTGTCCTTGCAAAAGACATTGGCCCCCACATGGGCGCCACGGCTTAAGGCTGCCCACTGCTCCGGGTTTGTTTGTTTGTGTGTGTGTGTGCAACTTCACTGGATGGGTAAAATGCATAGCATAATTTTGGTCCTTCACCTTTGACAAAACTCACTCACTTTACTTGTGCAAACAATATATATATCTCTATATTTAAATTGTATTCAATCATGAATATTAGACAATTACCTCGATTGATGAAACATCATGTTAATGAACATTTTTCAAAACTGTTTGTGGGTCATTTAGTGTGTGTTTTTGAACACTTGTTAATATGTAGAATGAAGACAAGGAGAGTGGAGATGGATGAGGTCTCACCATCAGCATCAAAAAATGTTATGTGAAAAAGATGTTTTTGTTCATTGATAAAACGACTTTGACAGGGAAAGCCCAAAAAATGTAATCAGCACATCTATGCTTATATTGTTAAACTGACTGAAAATGAATGAAATGCGTTATTTAGCTCTTACTTGCTCTTACAGAGATGCATTATTTAAAGATTTAACATTTAAATGGGTACTTAGAAGGTAAGAGTGGGTTTAAAAAAACTTGTTTCTTAATTTGATTCTTTATTGTATAAATTAATACAAATGATCAATGTGCTCCTGGTTTTAAATATAATTTGGAGGGTAAACTACATGTATAGTTGAGGTTTGAGTTTGTCCCAATGTTAAAAGAAGGCAGAGCTGAATTAAAGCTGGACCTGCATAGTGATGGAAATAAAAGACGTTTACATATATAGAAAAACACAGAAATTAAAAACGCTCTTTGACCAATGGAGCATCTCTATCACTTGGGAGATGAACTTTATTCACCCTTTTATTTTAGCTACTGAACTTTTTGTGTTTTGTGACATTTAGTTCAAATAAATAAAAAAGAATGACAATTAAGTAATCAATGACTTTAGTATTGCAAATTTCAAGACATGGTGAATCAAAACCGAATTTGCTTTTTGGGGGACACTAATAAGATTCAACAGCACAAGGTCAAAGGTCAAGCAGAATTAGACCCACAACTCATAATCAGTCGCTCCGCTGAATACATTTGTAAAACATTGTAGCTGTTTAAATTTCAGAGGTTTACTTTTAGGTTGGCAGAAAATGGTAGAACAACAACATTAGTGCGTCACACTCACACTTCACACTCACAGATTCTGGTTGTTTACAGAGAGCACGACACAGTCGGCCCGCGTCCTGCTTCCGTCTCCCTGTAGCCGCTGGTAAATCCTCTCATAAACGGCAGAGTGCTGCTCCGAGGCCACATACTCGTCAGAAGAAACAGCTAAAAACAAAGTGCTGCTTAGAAAAACAACTTTCTGAACTCAGAAGCGGAGTCTGTCAGAGTTCATTAAGCTTGTAATATGCATTTAGAGCTGTAGAATTAGTGTTTGAAAAAAGTTATGTCATTTCCGGTTTGTGTATGTGTGATTCGGGGCCAGTGTGAAGAAGCGTTATAATAAACTGGAGTCTGTGAGATTCGGTAGACGGAACGAGCGACTAAAGGTCCTTCCCAGACTCATCTGATTTCACAAAACCTGTGTTGAAGTATTTTACTTCTAAAATGAGCTTCGGACGGCAAGATCCATCGTACAGCGAATTAGTGAGATAGAGAGAAACAAATTTGCCCTGACAGAGTCCATCACTGATCCAAGACGTCTCACCTGTGGACTGAAGAGGCGAACGCTCAAACTCCGTTGTGTTGCTGTACTTGAGTCTTTCCTCCAAATTTTCACAACTAAAACATTGAAATTGTTTAATCACCATCGTTAACAAACTCATTAAACGTAAAGTGATGAATTAAAGCACATTGTCACAGTTTCCCACTTCTATATAATGTCATATACCTTTCAGAGATCTGGTGGTCATCTTTTCTCTCTTCTCTTAAAGGATACGGTGCGGTCCGAAGGGGCCGGATTGGGCTCACGGCGCTGAATTGGAAAAAATGTAAGTATTATGTGGTAATATTTATAATATTAAGTTAAATTGTTTGTTAAATGTTTGCGCAACAGGGAAAACAGTGCACAGTATTGAAATAAAACAGTATTACCGTATGCATTACACATAAACAAGACCATTAGAAAATTCCATTATTAAGCGAACATAACAATCTCTTTAGTTTCTTGGTATTCTGATTTCTGAAATTCTGTCTAAACACTTCTCTCAAAAACACTTATAACTTTTACGCTGCCTGACTAGTTCCCAAGCAAACAGCGAGATCATCATGTGATTGTATTTAATGTTGTTGTTTTTTCTATTTCTTCCAGTGTTATTTAGACACTGTGAAGGGTCACTGCTTGGATAAGGTTTGCTTAGTTCCTATTATTCAACCAATAAAGCATACATGCATGTCTAGCTCCGGAACTATTGTTTAAAGAAAAACCAGAGGACACAATACGCATGCGCACCGCTGCATAAAGACAACGCAATTCCATTTATTTGTGATTGCTCCTGACTTGGAATGTGTGAAAATGGTTGGTTATATTTACGTGTATATTTGAAATATGCACATATAAGCACACTCAAAGCTTCTAAAATTGAAAAAGCATGCTTACAGTCACACAGATACGGGTATTTTGACTCACCCCCTTAAAATAAAATCAACCCACAAACTTTAGTGTTAATACTGATTTAAATGTACCGTCCGATCCAGAATGTTGGCCAACAACTATCGAACACACTGGCATTGGATTTAATGCAAGATGAACGTTTACAGAGAGCATCCTCAGTGACCGACCAATCAACTGCCTCTAAATGCATCATCTGAATGGTGTTGTGGTTGTTGTTATGGTTACATATTTCCCCAATTGATCACTTTTACAAGCTCTCAAAGTGACGAGTATTATTAGCGTTATAGCGTTATCTTCTAGCAGTCAGTGAACACACTGTAGACATGATAAACGAAGACATTTCCCCTCACCTTCCTCCACTGTGCTTTAGTGGTGGTCTCCTGACCCCACCTTTCACCCACGACGACATCCAGATCTTTAACCAACTGCACGAGATATATTTCCTTTGAAACGTTTTTAAACAAAAAAGGGAACGCGCAAAAGAAAGCAGGACCAGAGCAAACACTCGTATACTAAACCGAACATATTCAATATATGATTTCCGCACTCGGATTTTGCAATTCTATGCTTTCACGAAATAAATGCATTGGAATTCTAATTACGAGGTGGTTTGCTGAGATCTTTGTCACGGTCGTCTTACCCGCGTGAACAGTCAGCAGTCCGAATGATATTTTACAAGAGACAAGAAGCGTTTTTTCGCCGAGTTGCTCGTATCGTTTACTCTCTGCAGCGTGAGTTAAATTATCAGCAATTTTTGCAAACCCGTTGTTGTTATTACTGAAGAAAAACGATTTATGTTTGCCGTATTTGCATGAGGAGGCGCTGTACACGCCATTAAACTTCCGGTCTGAGTCGAACTCTGGCGCCCCTACCGTACAGGCAGTGGAACGGCACTGAAAGTGACGTCACAGCGGCGAAGACACTTTTTTTATTTTAAGTATTTAATATTAAGTATTTAATCCTGTCGTTCTTGTCACGATCAAAACACTTTTTTATATAACAGTAGTGAAAGCGTGAATTTTATTGCCGCGTAAAGTTCACTGTAGAGCACGTGTGAAACTCGAGGCCCGGGGGCCAGATGTGGCTCGCCATGTCATTTTATGTGGCACACGAGAACTTGAAAGTTTTGAGTGTCTAAAAATAAACACCAACCATTGTCTTTAATCAATTGGACAGTTTGATCCTTCATTAATGGAGTTATGTGGGTTTTCAAAAGATGACAAAATTTTGTAGGATTTAGCAACAAGCAAACTTAGGTTTTCTACGCAACTGCAGATGTCACTTAAATAGGTTATAATACGAGTTTTTTTAACATTAAGGAGTAGTTACATTTATTTGACATTACATATGATTACATGTAATTACAAGTTACATCCGGCTCTTTTGCTGATGTGGCCCTCGGTGAAAATCGTCTCTGTTCACGTCATGTAGATCGAGATGATCTTGAACTTTTTATTATAACTTGCGCAAATCAGACTTCTCAAAGAAATCAACTTTGAAAAGAAAAAAAGCAAGTGGTGTGCAACACATAAAACATACATTTATTACAAACCAATCACATATCAGGAAATGAAAGAATCCTTATCATCCAACCAATCATCACAAGCTCGAGTGTTTTAATCGTTCACATTTCCCAGCAATAAGACACTAATATGCACTTTCGAGCGACGTCTCACATAACTCCGGGTCAGTTTGGGCTTAAATTATTTCTGAATACGTGTTGTTGCACATTTCAAATAAAAAATATTTTATAAAAACAAAAAAAAAAGCCTATCAATCATATTTACGTAGATTGTGGGGCGATCAACTCCGAACAACGGCGCCAGGAACGGCGTGAGACGTGAACATGGGATAATAACAGGTCACGACACATACACCATGTCTGAAGAGTCGCACACAAGACATTCAAAGACTGACTGACGAGTGACCGGTTATTCTGTTCGGAATCGGATCTGGGAACGGTTTCCCAGGTGGTTTGCGTCGTAGCCCTCAGTGGTTTTCCGGTCGGGCTAATTAAGAGTGCAAGGTTCCTCGTCTTGTGCTTCTCCACCTTACAGAAAAAAAAATGCCAGTGCTCATCTCTTCCGGGTCAGAGGTCGGATCCTGAGGCAGCATCACGATTTGATTGGTCGGGTGGATTTCTCAGAAGCTGGAGGCGGGAGAGTTCACGTGGAGTTCACGCGGCGGAGGTCATGAGACGTGAGAGATGAGTCTGACTCGCGTCTGGATGTCTTGTCGGCACAGGGGGCACGTTTCCAGCTGTAAGGCACACTCCATACAAATCCCACTGCGCACACACACACACACACAGTAGATCTTCAAGACCACCGCCACCCACCAGACCAGTCAAGTGGACGGAATCAGGAAATTAATGGATATGAATAATCTTAAAAAAAATCATCTTGGACTTTGGATTTCCCAATGCTTAAAACAGCTATTTGTGTGTGTGTGTGTGTGTGTGTGTGTGTGTGTGTGATTGGGACAATCCTGTCTTACTGTACCCATAATGCAGTGCGGTGAACTACCTGTGTGAGCAGGGCCTCAGCTCGGTGTCGGCCATCTGATCGCAGCAGAGCGTGCAGCAGTTGTCTCGAATGCTGACCTGCTTCAGTAAAGCCAGACGCCGGTGTCTGAAAGAAACCAGCCCCAAAACACACCTCACAGTCACATGACTCCTCACTTAATAAGAACTTGTTTAATCGGTTTAGTGATGACGTTGTGTCTATTACGTACATGTATGTGTGTGTGTGTGTGTGTGTGTGTGTGCGTGTGTGTGTGTGTGTGTGTGTGTCTGTGTGTAAGGCAGAATGTTAAATGCTGTTATATTGTCTGTAAGTGCTAGTAAAAATACTTACTTTACTTAAGTAGAATTTGGTCTTAATTATACTTGAGTAATTATTATTCCCCTCCTACTTTTTACTTTAACCCCTGAAATATTTTTGTAAAATAAATATCTGTACTTTCAACTTCTCACATTTTAAAAATAGCCGTGTTACTACCATTTCATTTTGTTTACGTTTATTTCTGCATTTAAAAAAGCACCTTTAATCTTTGATCCATGTTTTGTGAGGTTATTTTGTTACGCCTCTCTAGTAAAAGCTTCTGAAGAAGGACTTTGGTCACCAAAACAAAACTAGTCATCATATGTTCCACTCTAACACACATTCATGCTTATATATATATATATATGGCTTTTTAAAGTGTTGTGAAATGTAATAAAATAAAATGACATTCGGCAACATTTTATTATAACAATTTAGTCATTGTCACCATAATGTCACTTTTAATGGCATTTTTTCCCCTTGCATTACGTTTACTTTACTATTTCAAGTAGTTGTCCAACCAGTACTTTTACTTGAGTAGAAAGGTCGAGTTGATTATTTTACTTCCACATAAGTCTTTAATAACTCTAGAATCTATACTTCTTTTGAGTAATGAAATGAATATGACTACTTTTCTTTTCTTTTTTTTTTATTTTTATAAAAGATAGATAGATTACTTTAAGATAGATGTGAAAGGTGAAAAGACCGACAGGTAGACAGGTCTTTAGAGAGAAAGACAGACAGGTGGACCAAGATGAAGAAAGATGCACAGACATCAATAGACAATTGAAAAGATGCGTGTGTGTGTGCGTGTGTGTGTGTGCGTGTGTGCGTGTGCGCGTGCGAGAGAAAAGCTGAGACACACCTTGGCAGAATGATTTTCTCATCAGACGCGAGCGAGGCGAACTCATTGAAGGTGCTGAACTTGACCGAGGGCGGATGGCGGAAAGGCTTCGCTCCAAAGTTGAACTCACACTGCTGGTACGACATGAAACTGGCCGCAGCGAAGAAGCCAGACCTGTGGACCAAAGCACCAAGAGAACCTCAAAAACTCCAGTGTGTGTGAGTCTGAAGAGCCAGAGGGATGGAAGGGCGACTCACGTGGCAGAAGAGAACACCTGCTTTTCTGGAGGAAGCTGGTGTCCGTTTAAAAAGAAAACCATCTGCTTCTTACTGAGGTCCAGCAGGAAGCCGATGGCGTCACCTGTCACCAGAGGTGTAAGGTACTTGAGTAAATGTACTTGGTTACTTAAGTATGTTTTTGGCTACTTCGTACTTGTATTAAGTATCAAAAACATAAGACACTTTTACCCTCTACTTCACTGGATTTTTGATTGAGTAACTGTACTTTTTACTGTTACTCGTGACATTGTGATTGTACGCAGCGAAACTCGAATCCATTTATCGTGGCTAATTTCTTGGGCGAACAAAGCTATTTTGCCATCTGTATTCTGCTGAAGATACTGGAAGCTAATTGTGACTTAGAAACCACATGAACGCGTATTAGAGGCGTGAATGAGTCATTGAGAAGAATCACATCAAAGTCAACTTGAAATGTTTTTTTTTTTTTTGCACATTTGAGTTTGATTGAGACTGACTTTTTGTTCTTTATTGATTGTATTTTACATTTTTTTAAACATGGAGGTTTTGTTGATCACTTTTGAACAAAGTGATCAACAAATTTTGTTTCTGTATTGGAAAATGAAACCTCATTTCTTTCTTTTTTTTTTTTTTTTTTTGCCTAAATTCAGTATGAGTAAATTACTTAAGTTATTTCAAAATTTGAAACTTTGCTACTTTGACTCAAGTCTTTTTTGATAGTGGTGACTTTTTACTTGTATTGGAGTATCCTTACTTTTACTTAAGTATGGTTGTCTGGTACTCTTTACACATCTGCCTGTCACGATCCTTTAGATTAGCACGGCCAAGGGGAAAACCTTCCGTTACTGGTCTCTGACCTACCTTCCTTCCAGCAGGGGTGCGAGTGCGGTTTACTCCGAGCGTTGTACCAGATCAGCTGCCTGCAGCCGTCGTAGGCACACGAGTACTCATCGTCTCCGATCCCGTAGCCCTCCTGCAGCGACACACACACGCATTGCTCACCTACACACCAGTGCTCATTTTGACAAAGATTTTTAATGTAGTTTTGGTCATAATCTTTAACTTAGTTTAGTTTTATAAACCAAATTTAGTCATCTAAATGTTTTTTTGTTTTAGCCAAATTTTTGTGCCGAACTACTTTAGTCGACTCAACTACGGTTTAGTCAACGTGCTATATATTATAAATGTTTACTAAAATTGCTGTGTCTAAGAAATCTGAATACGTAGCATTGAACGTATACAAAAATCTTATTTGGAAAAACGTTTCTTTTCGTCGAACTTATTTTTATGAACTTTTCTTTCAATTAAAATAAATGTAGTCTCATAATTGAAACCTAAACAACGAGAAAAATAAATACAGTGAAATGAAATGAATTATAATTGCATCACAGTATAATTGCACGGTGAAAAAAGAAGTTTCAAACTGCAGATGGTGCTTGCTCCACACGCGCCGTACAGATAGTGTTTCTAAGGTCGCGTTAAATGGAAAACGAATCCATGTATTTGATGGTTTTTTCCTGTCGGAGTAGGCGTTATTGAAGACACTCGCCTCTATAACTACCTCGCCAGCTCACTGAGTCTGCGTGTTTTTCCTGCATCTATAAGGCGTGTCCTGATTGCCTTTGCACCCGCCTTTCTCCACAAGTACGGATTATGATTGGACGTCGTCATAGGTGTCAAGTAACGAAGTAATACTACTTCGCTACCTAACGAAAGTAGAAATTTGGCTTACTTTAACTTTTCTAGAGTATTTATTTTTCCGCTTACTCTCTACTTCTACTTCTTATTATTTTAAGTAAATATCGGTACTTTCTTTTCGTTACTTCTTCAAAACCAGCCGCGTTACTGGTTAGTTTTATTTCCGTGTTGAATCGATATAAAAAAAAAACATCCGGACAAATCACGGCGGTAAATGATTGTGGTTGGATGAGACGTATAAACACGTATCATTTCGACACCCTATTGGTTTGCGTGTGGTCCGTCACACCTGCGCATTGCGCTTTGTCTGCGAAAGAATGACGGAGAGGAGAGGAGAGAGGCGGCTTTATGGATTCGATTAGTGTCAATACGATTAAAGCACCGCGGCGCGCGCGCACACACCAACACCGCGCGGCAGATCATCAGCGCAGCAGTAACGCACCGCAAATGCGGGTAAAACGGCAAACAAATGTTCAACGTATCGTCCCGGCTGGAACAAGTGTGTGGCGCAGTGCCCGTGTGTAAAGCTCAAGTTCAAGTCCTGAGCATTTGAAAGGCGCTTTTCACAGTTTAAAGTCTCAAAGCGCACAAAAGCTCCATACGTCTAACTGTGTAATAAAGTTGCACTGAAAAACATTTCAGTTAGTATCTTTGTGAGACTTTGAGAGACATGATTTATCTTATAACTAGATATAAAGGAGATAATGTAATGCTGAAACTAGATTTTCAAACCTAAGAGTTCATATTTAGGTCATTATTTCATAACATGTATTTGAAAAGAATCTATTTTGTTACAAGTTTTTACAGATTTATCAACCTCTGAGAAGCCTGTGTGATTTAGTGTCTTGAGGCAGAATGCACAGAAGCTTTGTAATAAAACGCATTGATTTTCAATGTAATTACAACAATTTAATAGAACAATATAGTTCTATAATGCTATTTTTTTCCTCGCATTACTTTTACTTTTATACTTAAAAGTAGTTTTATCAGTATTAGTAACGTTACTTTTGCTTTAGTAGAATATTGGGCATTTTACTTTTACTTTCACAGAAGTACTTTTTAACTCTAATATCTTTACTTGTAACAAAGTACCGAAAGTGACTACTTTTGACAGCACTGGACGTCGTCCCGATAGGCATTTTTGTTTAGTTTTTATTTGCTGACGAAAGCGTCAATAAATGTAGTTGTAGTTTCCGTCCCTAAGCGGGAGTTTGTCAACAAAATGAACACTGCTACACACAGACACACACACACACACACACATCACGGATACACACATGGTTGAGAAACTTGCTGTCCTTGGTGGCCCAGCCGATCTGCATCACGCCCGAGGTGACCACGGTGACCTCGTAGTACCAGACGCCAGAATCCACGCAGAACGTGCAGCGGACGCTCTCAAACGACGACGCGTCACACCGGGCCTGAACATTAGTTTTTGAAAGTTAGTTAGCAACAAAGTTTCCCTGGCGTTTGCGCAGATATGACGCGAGTTTGCACCTCCAGTCCAGTGGGGGAGATCTTGAGATACTCGCTGACGTCGTTGCTGTTCAGCATAGCGTTGATGTTGTTCAAGTTAACCTTCTCGTAGGTGAACTGGCGGCCATCTTTAATGACTGGAAATATTGGCACTGTTAGTATCATCCATTATAGAATAATTGAGTGACTTAATGTACAGTTTGTTCTCTGAAGCAGAAAGAGTCGAGTCAGGTTTTACAGCCAGTCAGTCTTGAATTAATTTCCCAGCTCCTCCCCCGTCTCCGCCCAATCAGCATTTTTTAGCTCGTCTGTTTAATATTCGTTCTAAAAAAATATCATCTTTAAGATGCATGTTTAAAACATAACATTTAAAAATGTATTATTTGTAATGCTATTAATTACACCATTCTATGTATTTCTATTACGCAATTCTATAGAATTACAAATGTAATTCTTACCTAAAATCTGGCTTTTATGATTTGTATTATTTAATACGAGTCTTTAAAAATATTTATTATTGGATATTTGTCTTGTTTAATATGTGACAAAATATGTAGCAATATTTTGAGGACTGGAACGGATTAAAACTTACATTAAAAAAAATATTTTCCAATTAAATTGTAACAAAATGAAATTGTAGCCAGTTAAACTCGTAAGTCATGGAACCGATGAAAATAAAGACAGAGGTAATTAAAGAGAAGAGAGAGACTCACAGAGGTTGTCGAGACTCCATTGGGCACAGAAGCCCACCTGACGCTTCAGGTATCCCGTGTGACTGGCCCAGCACTCCAGCACAGAAAGACGCTCGCTGATGCAGGATTCTGACACCGTTAACTTGTTTTCACCTAAAAGACAGGAAACACTCCTTTACTTTGATTCTGTCTGGTGACCTGGTCCGAGTCGGGAGAAACCTACTGGTTTGAGAGAACTTCTCCAGCGCGATCAGAGCGAACAACATGACGGTGGGATGAGCTTCAGAACTCTGGAAAAACAACAGCAGCCCATTAACTACACAACTTATCCTCTATGTCCTTTACAAATACAGCGCAAAACGGGCAATAAAGAGAAATTCACCGTATATCAGTTTAATACTTAACTTAATATTTATTACTTAGGGATGAACCGATACCACTTTTTTTTTTTTTTTTTTTTTTTTAGAAAACTTACATTTCAGTACTTGCTGAAACAGAATATTTAATATTGAGAACTGATATTAAGAACATGATTTAGTCAGGTAACAACTTTAGTCAAATAATAAAAAAAAAAAAAAAGGACTAGTTTGGAATTTAAAAAAACCTGTTACATGCAAAATATTATAGAATATACATTTTTAAATATATTATAAATATACACAAAAATGTATATAAATTCTAAAAAAATTTTTACAGTGACCGTGCAACAAGTATTTTTTGTCAGTTTGTTGTAAACTGCCACTTTGGACAACACAAAGGGCATTAATAATAAATCTTTGTTATTTAGAGCACAATATTTACATAAGCTAACAACATTAATCTCTCTCGTGTTGTGTTGGTTTTGAAGCAAACTCATTTTACTCATTGTTGTGTTGGGATTTTAGGTGCTTGATTAAATCACACGCTGCCTTTTGAGCCTCTGTGTTTAATTTGAACTCTGCATTTGTTATTAAGTATCAATTCTCTTTAAAATAATACATACAGCTTCTGCCATCAAGCTGTTAGGATGCTGAACTCCCTCCCGACTCCGCCCCCTCTCCCCTCCTCCGCCCCATGCACCTGACCCCCCCCCCTCTGTTTGTATCTGTTTGTATCTAGGGACTGAGAGGAACGAAATTTCGATTTTCTGTATGTATGCACTGTACATATGGCAAAATTGACAATAAAGCTGACTTTGACTTTGACTTTTGACTTTGACTTTGACTTTGACATAGTTGGGCGCCGCTGACATGTTGCCGTCTCCTCAAGCGGCCCACACGCTCAGCTCTGGGTGGGACACTTGTGATTAACCCTTTACACACCGCTCAAACATTTCTCACATTGTCTTATCAGTTTCAGGTATCGGCGGACGAGAACTTTAGAAAATGTGATATCAGTGCATCACAAATATTATTAATATTTATTAGTACTGTTCTTCTAAACTAATTGTAAAACAACAAAAACAAATTAAAT
>MU204410.1:8954788-9072288 GCA_017309775.1 Paedocypris sp. Pulau Singkep
CATCCTACTACCTCAACATACATCTATCTTTATAAGGACTTGCACTACTCCCTAAATTGCACTGACTTTGTTTGCACTATCATAAACTAAAGATGGTCTAAAGCATAACAATATTCCACTAAGCAACTACAGAATCGTACCAATTAAAACACATTGAAAAAAAAGTGTACAATAAAAGTGCTTACCAAACTCTCCAGCAAGTACTCCAGCGTTCCAGAGCTGAGGAGAGCGATGCTCGCTGGACCTGCGGCAGACACACAGGAAGCACAATCATCACATTATAAAGCCATTTCCTCCTCCTGGCCAGTCATCTTGACCATGGTTTTGACCAGTTTATCTTCACACAGTCTGAACATCAGCAGGTCATAGAGAACCCTGGATCAATTCCAATAGATCACAGCACTCTGCTTAACCAAAAGTTTAATTTTGAAATTGTCAATTCAAGGAAAAACTGTCGATTTGTAAATTGTGTTCATGAAAAGATTTTTGACTGAAAAAAATTACACAATTGCTTTACTCTTGAATGAATTGTTGACGAATTTGTACCACATTTTCCAGACAATCAAGGCAACCTAAAATCTTTACACATTACAAAAATTGACCGCGTTTCATGTCTGAACTTTGCTTGTTAATGACTGATTTTTTTGTCAAATACAAAGCTGTTAGAATGTTTTCGTACCTTTGCGGTACAAAGCTGTGTGATACATAACAGAGAAGTGCGAGCGAGCTATAGCAAGCCACATTAACATTTTTACCTTCGCTACTATCATCTAAATGAGTTTGGACTAGGCACAAATACTAGTGTGAAAAGCTCTGTACTGTCATTAGGTGGTTTAAAAACCGTCTTGTATGAGACAAGAACACACGCCTTTTGGTCCCAAATCCAACCATTAACTCAAATAATAAACTCATACCAACTCATGAATAACATTATATTATTAATAACATCAACTGTTCTCAGTCTGGTCTCTCACCAGCCAGTTTCTCAGCCAGACATCCCAGGACCGCCGTGGTGTTGCGGTGCTTGGCGGGGATGAGGGCGTCCTGTCGTGCCACTGTGGCGCTAAGGCTTAGCATGTCGGACAACTTCTGAAGAGCATCCTGTTATGGAAAAAGCCATGAAAAAAAAAAAAAGAGCACAAGCACAAAGTGATGATGGGGAAGGTGTGTGTTGGCTCACTTTGGTAGGCAGAGGGCATTCGTCCAGCAGCAGGGTGATTACGGCTGGTCCCAGCGGGTCGTCTAAAGGAATTACTCTGATTAAAGACTGCACCACTTCCAGCCAGCCATCATCTGCACAGAGAAGAACCAGGAAAGACCCTCACATACAAGACTCGATTTTCTGAAGCTCAGTCTGCAGATCATTATGTCTGGAACCCACTAAAATTCGGAATGGAATGGGAATAGGAATAAAATGCCTTTATTGTCATTGTATCACTGGGTTTGAATCAAATTGGGAATGCTACTCAGTTTGGTGCAAAAAAATGTAATGTTAAATCATAAATAGCCACATAGAATATAAACAAATACAATAAAAGCAATTTATTATTCTATACTTTCATTCTTCTGTTGTGAGATGCAAATACACCGTTGAGTGACGAATTTTCATTCATTCATTCATTCAAGTCAACACAAAAGCCAAAATACAGTATCTGAATATAATACAAAAATACAAACTTACAAAATAAAATTTGACAAAATATACAACAAAATACAAAAGGCAAAATACAGAATGTTCAAAGCAGAAGCCTATTGAGAAGCGAGTAGCTTGGGAATAAATCCACTCAATAAATGGTCTGTAATTAAATCATTTATGTCAGCACATCTGATAAATATCCATTAAGAAACAAAACTATTTTTTTTTCCACATATAAGATTTCGCACACTTGTTTCACGGCAAATGTTCTGGCAGTGCTAGCATGGGTTTTCTCTTAGTTCTAGAATTTAAGTTTAGGAAATTGCCAATTGTGTGTGTGTGCGTGTGTGTGTGTGTGTGTGTGTGTGTGTGTCTGTGTGTGTATGTACGTCTGTCCCACACAATGATTGGTTAAACGCCAACCGAGGGTGTGTGTCCTGGCTTTAGCCGAGGAGTTCCAGCTTCCCGTGACCCCGAAATGGAACAGCAGTTATTTAAACGGATGGACTCCAAACATAAAAAAAATCATTCTTCACTCTCTGGATCTGAACATCACTTTGGGACAGTTGGTTTAATGTCAATGTTGAGCTCCATCGAGTCTCCAGCGGCAACGTGCAGCTCATCCCGTAGCAACCGATGCGCTTATAAATAAAACCAACAGTCCGAGGCTTAAGCAACAAGCCTGAACAGACTCACACCAACGGCCAAACCATAGAGCTGAGATGCAAATACAGCGTGTACACACACACACACACACACACTACTCGTGGCTCGTAGGGATTCTAAATAGCCGCGGCTGAACATCAGTCACGGACACAAACAGAGACATGA
The DNA here is from genome assembly GCA_017309775.1 of Paedocypris sp. Pulau Singkep. Lineage (NCBI taxonomy): Eukaryota > Metazoa > Chordata > Actinopteri > Cypriniformes > Paedocypris > Paedocypris sp. Pulau Singkep. Next base: position 8,957,256 of record MU204410.1, read on the forward strand.
CAGCGACACGACCATCAGAACCAGATTAACATTAACATTCTAAAAACTTAAGCAGCGCTTGTAAGAAGGAAACACACAGTTTGGGTCGGATTTGAATTAGAGGGTCAAAGTTTAGTTGGTCGGCTTTTCTGACCGCCGCATTGTTATTGCGAAGAAAAGAACCATTTTCAGACGGTTATTGACCTGTAGTTACATCATCTGATTTGTGGAAACCGATCTGGAGGAACACAACCTCTTTGAGGCTTATGTCGCCACAGAGGCCTATTTTAGGAGATTTTTTTCTCTCCCGCGCTTGACGTCACAGCTCGTGCTCTGGCCGGGAGCAAGTTCAGATCACAACGATTCAGGTTTATTCAAAACCCTCATCTTGCAGTTCTATTTATTCACTGGATAGTCGTAAAATCAAATATGGGTTATTGAGTGTTAATGATCAAGTCAATTATGCATATGGACGATTAAAGTAGAAAGAAACGGTCGACTTAAATTATTTATTTTTTTTAATCTTTGCAAGTTTTCAGTGTAACTACCCTATAGTAAAACAGAGTTTGTTAGATTTAATCACATGTTCAAAAAAGATACACAGCTTCCCTGCAAATAAGGTCTAATCATTATCAGCTCATGTATTACAGCAGGGGGCTTTTATTATATCCGGGGGTCGGCGTGGGAAACAGAACATAGGTTAGAGAAAATGTTTTGTCTGTAGCACGTAGTTCATCATCTGTGTGTTTTGTTGCAGATCTGAAACACATCATCAAACTAAACATGACTATTTCAGGAAATATATAGTTTGTACTGTACACCTTCGTTCTACTTTTGCCATCAACCGACATTTCTGATCGTGTGACACTGATGGCCGCTTCTTGATGAGTCACATCAATATGTACGTGAACAAAACTACTTCAATATTAAACTAATGCAGTTTTAGTAGATAAATAAAGATATATTTTGCCATTTCCAAGGGCTGTGTGTGGCCCCGGGGATGAGCAGATGTGGTGGAATAAGTCAACATGTGGGATTTCAGTTGGACTTGCATCGCTTGGTTTCGGCATGAATATGTGAGCGGAAGCAATTTTTACAGGACAAACAGTATTGGTTTCACTGTACGTACGTTTCTGTTCTGTTTCCCAGAAATACAGCGCACAATCTACATCTACATTCGTCTTTAAATCTCACTTTCTGACAAACTGGAAGCCACCTTAGTTTTACAGGGTTTCATAAAGTTTATCTCTATATAACAAGTGTTGTTTTACTTAGAAGAGAACTGCTTGTTTTCCATGTAAATAAGAAAATATTAAAAATTATTTATTCTGTATCCAAATGTGCAAGTTATTTATTTTCACTTTTTATGACTAGAACAAAGTGATCATTTGATTTAGGCACTGTGCTATAATTTCTGTTGTTGATGTTCAGTGAATAACCATATAGAACATCTGCGTATGTTTCCTTCAATTATTAAAATTTTTAATTTTAAAAGTAAATAAATTACAGTAAACAAAAGAGCATGTTTATTTATTTTTTATGAACAAATAATCGTTTGGGGAAAAAATTAACCATTCGATTAATCAAAAAAAAAAAATCAATAGATTAATTGATTAGAAAACAATCGTTAGCTGCAGCCCTATTGCGGTGATCAACCTGGCCAGAGCAGGAGGCAAAACTGGACGTTTTTGGACTGAGGAAACCACCAGAAACCACTCGCTGAAAGGTAAAGATGGTGCCAACGATAAACAGCATTTTGGTGAGAATAACCGTTCTACCTGTTTCTGCCATCTCGTGCAGCGTGATCATGGAGTACGGAGGCTCTTGGTCACTGAAAAACAAAGCAAAAAAACACCTTGAATGTAGTGGAAAGCGCTCGGCGTTTACGACATGTTATTTACACCTCGGCTCCAGCAAATACTTATGAAAGCCTCACAGTCTAACGGACTATTATACAACCAAAACTGTTAATCCGGGCAGCCAAAGTAAAGTCTTCTGAGATGCTCTGACGCGGCTGGTTAAACTCAGGCTAGTGTGGGCCATTGTTCAGCCGCAAATCAGGACATGAGCGTGAAGCAAGAATCTAATGTCTGGAATCGGAACGCATGTAAAGTGTGTGTGTGTGTGTGTGTGTGTGTGTGTGTGTGTGTGTGTGTGTGTCACTGTACAGATGAGTCAGCTTAGTTTCACGACATTTCCGGTGATTCAAACATGACGCTTGGGAAGATGAGATTGTCTTGAGGCATTTCCAGCGGTTGCATTCCTTGACCTTGATTATAATGTCAAGGCACAAAAAAAGAAAAGTTTTTCCTCCTGCATTTTAGCTTAAATTTGCTTCAAACACAACACCAAAGCTGCTTTACTTCCAATCCTCATGGAATGATTATGCAAACAATTATAAAATGAACTCGTAGTGTATTATACACGAAAAACCCTTTAGTTCCTTGACACAAACTCCTTGTTTGGAAAAACTAGAGCTTTTTAAAGCAGCATCAGCCAGAGGATGTGGTTTAAAAAAAACACAACATATATCTAAGAATAAACGCAGTTTTCCCCCCTTTTCCTGTACAACTGTTGTTTTCGGTAACTTGAGATTCTTTTCGTGAGACTTTTCGGATCCAGAGAATAATGCACGGCAAGCACCAAACAAACCTGCTTTGCACTCGTCTAAAGCGGCTGAAGCTCTGACCGACTGAATCTGAAAAAAAAGAACATCCACGGACTGCCGAGAAGACGGTGTGGGAAGGTGCAAGAACATGTGAGAAAGAGGAAGAGAGTGTGCTGCCGAGAAGCAGCCGAGGGTTAATCTCACGCCACGTGGAGCTGTGAACACAAACTAATGAATAAACGGAGCATTGTGGTTTCAACAGTCTGACCACCTCTCCCACCGTCTAATAAAGAGCCGTGCCATCATCCAACACAGAAATCGATTCAAACAGGTCGACTCACTTGTCAACAAGCGTCCGGATGACAGCCAGGGTGTCCAGAACCAAGCCGTCCACGTTTTGCTTTTTCCGGCGTGGCTCGTGTGGGCCTCGACCTCGCCTGGGCGGCCGCACCGGGTCTCTGGGCCGACCGCCTCTGACCTCGGTGGCATCGGAGGCCGAGTTGTCCACTCGCCGGAGCTGTCTGCGAGGAGCCGATCCCTCCTCCACGTCGCTGTCCTCCCTGCACACGCAGCTGTTCCCCATGGTGCCGCTGGACGAGAGACTGGGCCAAAACGCCACCCACTGCAGATGTTCTACGGTCAGTCGTAGAACCCGCGCTAGGCTCCTGCTGGCACAGAATGCTATCCAGATGGCTACTATCATATCATTGGAAGGACTTTGGGTGGAGTCTCGGTGCAGGCCGCGGAGACATGGTGCTACTGCAGGTGGTCAGCAGCCGGGTGAAGTCCATGCAGGAGCATCCTACGGTGTGGGAGATCTTCCTCCTGGGGGGAGAAATAAAACTGTGAGATGACAACCCCTTTCTGTGAGAGCCAACTTACTAGCTTTTCAAATATACATTATTTAAGGTCATGAGTTTGAGAAGAAAAACGTGAAAGTGGGACAGTCAAGTGGGGATGTCAAGTGAAAGTGAAAAACTTTCAAAGGCAACTAGCAAAGTATAAAAACGACAAATGTTGCAGATCAACCAAACCAAAAAATTCCACAATTTAAGGACATGAGTTTGAGAAGAAAAATGTCAAGTGAAAAGGTAAAACAATTTCAAAGGCAACTAGGGAAGAATAAAAACGACAAATGTTGCAGATCAACCAGACAAAAAAAATACATAACTTAAGGGCATCAATAAAAGGCTTCTCTCACACGTTCTCCTGTAAACAAACTTTGTGATTGTCATGCTAGTGCTAAGAGCATCAGCGGTTGTCAGTGGTAGCGACGGCTAGCAGCTAGCAACGCTAACAACTGTACACAACATGAACACACGTGAATGAAAAAAAAACAAGCCTTTACTTTGAAGACACTCGCTGTTGCTCACACAAGCAATTAAAGCTCGTGAACGGCATACTGACGTTAGCCTCCGTAAAGTTGAGTATCAATGGATGCGTTCTAAATCCTGCGACACGGCATATGTAAACGGCGCGCGAAGCGGCAACGTTCAATTAATATGAATTTCTTTAAACTCCCAAAAGCTTCTTTCTTACGTAGGTGTAAATGTGTTGTCCTAAATCCGCTTTTCTTTCTTAGTAACACCCCAAAACGCCGATTCGGATTCCGCGCATGACGCGACAAAGTTGTCTATCTAGGCAACAAAGTGTAATAAGACGCGGTCCGCTTTATCGTGTCAGAAATGTACGTTAGCGACGACAGTACTAGCCACACCTCCAAAAAAATCAAATTTTTAGCAATTTGTTATATTGTCAAGTAGAATTGCGCTTTTAGTTCTAACTAAACCAATGCAATGCCAGAAAAAAAAGATCTTTACTCACCCGGTGACGCGAAGGTTTTCGCTGATTTCACAGGCACTGATCCTTAGGCCGAGCACAAAGACTACACGGGAAGTGTGTGCTTCTCATAGAAGATTCATGCTGACAATCAAAAGCCCTTTAAAACTAGTTCAGCCGAGCCGCGAACAATGCCCGGTCGAATGTTGATAACGGAACTACGTGACTGGAGCAGACGTGAAGGAAAGATGACTGATTGAAATCGGTGTACGACTGGTGGGGATCAGAAAGATCCGCTGTGTCTAATGGACAATCCGAGTCATTTCTGCCCAAGCGATTCGAATGAACATTTTTTTAAAGATCCGTTCCAAAGGTTCGTTAGATGTTACGTCAAAGTGAAACGACGCAACACAACATAGCATATGTTTCTGCCACGTCTTTACTTTAATACAGTTCTGAAACAAACGAACATGTAGCATGTGGGTGGATAGAGTATATACATATTTCTGTTTGAATCTATACGAGTCGCGCAGTCTTCGGTTAATCATTGAATGAATCGTTTCGGTACGTCATTTAAAAGATCCGTGTTAAACAAATGCATTCACGTGACGCTGGTCCATCGCCTCCCCGACGAGTAGGACGCAAGAATAAATAAAATATTAGAAACAGCGCAAACTTTATTTGTAGTAACCTTCTAAAAGAAAAACATTCTAAACGTTGTTTTTTTTTAAGTTGGAAAATATTTATTAGAAGTGTGGCATAAAGAGAAGCGTAAGGGAAATCAAATACATGAAACAATGGCATAGTTATTTTCTACTTTGCCAAAAACGTAAGATAAGTGAGAGAAAACTAACTTGATTTAATTCATCGTCACCATTTTCACCCACCTAACCTACCGAGTTGTTCTAGTCTACATGTTGCTCTTGTACTATTGGTTGTGTTTTAATATAATGCAATACAGGTTAGTATTATTTTTATACAACATAAAAATACTCGTATAATAACAGATTTAATATCTGAATATCACATACGAAATTTTTAATAACAACTGATCTGTAGGACGTACGGAACTACATACGCTCGTTTGATGTTGCCTTCTGGGATCCTTTTAGAGAAACATCAGACAAGACTAGGTAAATATCCAGCAATTTTCTTTCGCTTGTCCTTTTTTCTCCCTGAAAACCGCTTTGGATTCACATTTTGATAGATAAAGATATTCGTGCTGTTCTTGTAACGAGTATTACACGAATCGCTCTGTGAAAATGTGTACGTTTGCAGGGAAAGCGCAGTAAAAGCCGCTGTGGATCCTGCGCATAGTCGTCTTACACGAAACCCAAAAATAACATTTCAAAACTCGCGAATAGACAAACAACAAAGAAACAACAATATGTTTGACATTCCTCACAAAAGATAAATGTTTTCATGTGCTTTGTGCATCGACCTGTACATTACAAAAACTGTACTGCTTTTAGATTTTTTTATATCCCAAATGCATTGTATAGTACAATATTAACCGTAGTATTATTCTGTATGTTAGCCATTATACATACGTTATATGTGTGTTATTTAAGGTTTATATTGTGATATTTGGAAATTGAGAAATATATTCTTTTGTTATTTTGTACGTGGGTTATATTTAAAGTGATATTTACAAAACGTGTTGATATTGCTTTGAGTGAGTTTATCGTCATGATTAACATGTACATGTATATATTATTCATTCTCAGTTATAGATCGAGGAATACAATCATATTATCGCAATAAGGTAATAGAGGATCAAATATGGCAATGTTAAACAGAACCAGGACTTAATTAAACCGACAGGTGTCGCTGTTTGCCTATTTTTTTTTTTTTTTTACAAAGCCGTATGTGCACGTGAAGTCTGCATCAGACAAAGACACAGCATCATTATTTGGTTTCCAATTATTTTGTTCTACTACTAATACGAGTCTGTTTCTTCTGCTTTCTGTTTGTGTACTGATGCTAGTGATCTAAGCAATACGTAAATGATTTTGTTGTCAGCAGAATCAGCTTCAGGAGGCTTCATGAGCTGCACAGAGAGTTCTTCCGCATCCTGACTGATATCATTTCCGTGAGTACGCAACGAAACAATCAACACGCTGATAAGACGCCTGTGTGCTTTGTTGATTTCTAACGGCAACACGTTGCAGGATCGGCCATGGCGGAGGGTGCGGAACTCAGCCGCAAGTTTGTGACGGAGTCTGAAATAGAGGAGAAGAAGAAGAGAAGACAAGAAGAATGGGAGAAAGTTCGAAAGCCGGAAGATCCGAAGGGTGAGTAAGGAAGCGTCCTATCCTGGTTCCTCTGCAAGCATCTGAGCCCATGTTCCTGCTCGTGTTCCACAGAGGCTCCGGAGGAAGCGTACGACCCCCGCTCTCTGTACGAGAGACTGCAGGAGCAGAAAGACAAGAAGCAGGAGGAATTTGAGGAGCAGTTTAAATTCAGTAAGTGAGTTTTCTTCACGTCAGCTCGTTTTGGGGTCCATCTGTCACTGCTCATGTGAGCGTGAACAGATGGCAGTGATGGAGATCAAGTGCAGGTCTGTTCTTGCGGGTGCTGATAGGAGACTGGCGTCTTATCATCTCCGCATCGTCTCCGTATCCCTGGTGACAAACCCACTCTCAGTCTCCCTAGCGACCAACCTAACGCCCAAAGCTCTTCATCAGAACCAGCATGTTGAGCTTCTGAGGAGCAAAAGCAGCAGAACCAGGCGTGCTCATGTCTGTGCTGGTCCGCAGAGAACATGGTGAAATGTCTGGATGAAGACGAGACGGACTTCCTGGACGAGGTGTCACGGCGGCAGTGTCTGCTGGAGAAGCGCAGGCGGGACGAGGATGCTCAGGAGATCAAGGAATACAGAATATCCTTTTGCACCTTCAAGCGCTCGCCACATTACTGTCACTTTCCGCCTCGGTCTGTCGGCACCTCCACCTTCGTTAAGCCTGAGCTGTCAGGAGCCGTGAAAGGTCCAGCTCTGGTTCCTTGTTAGCGTACACGCTCTCCGACAAGAAAGCAGCTCTCTCGCTCCAAATGAGCGCCAGGGAACCCAGTCGAGTTTTGGAAGCTGCCGGTACATTTTTGTTTAAACGACTAGGCGAAAACTTTTGATGATTTGACGTCTTTCCACAGCAGATGTTAACGTTTGAGTTGAGATGACTTTTGAAGTATATCACAAACAATTATATATTAGTTTATCATATATAGGTATAAATAAGAATATTGTATACAACTTAATAAAAGTATATTGCAAAGCATACAGTTGACAAATCTTTACATATAAGTTAGTAGTAAAGTTTCCTGATTCAAGATTTTTATGGAAATGTGAGTTGGATACGCGGTTTGGAAAATCAAGGCTCTGACATCTGGTATCATTTTCATCTCAATCATTTATTGCATAAGTATTTAATTTCTATTTGGAGTTTATTATTTTAAAATCTAAAAGCTAAATAAAAGAGTAGGCAGAGATATTTAAAATAGGAGTTCCAAGTACAAAGAGTATGACACCCCATTGTTACGTAAAAAAGTGTATTACAATCTTTTTAGGAATAAAAACATGTAGATTAGCAATCATGCATTCTTCATTGTCAATGGTGATAAAAGAGACTTAGTAAAACTAAAATTTTCTATAAAAAGTACCAACTAGTCCGCGTTTGGATCAAATGCATTTTATGGACAGCAGCATAAAACAAGGCTGGTGAGTTTAGTTTGTCTTGAGCTTCCAATTACAATAATATTAAGAACGTGGCGGTTCGACAAATTATTTGAGTTACAAAAGTAAATTATTTTATTTTTCCAGAATCATTCCACAAGAATAATAAAAAACCTGCACAATTTAAAAAGGGTTCTTAGGTCTCTGGGCTGAAACCACTACTAATTTAACATTGACTGTGACTAGAGAGTAAAACGTTAGACAGCCATATCTAGGAAAGCACGTCTGCTCTGACATTCAAAATCGTATTTTACGTGATGGTGCTTCTGGAGTCACATTCGTGTTAAACTATGAATTGGTGTAAAACTACGAATGTGAATATTTTTATAATTGTGCCACTTCTATGTGAATCTATGTGCAACTCAAGGGATGTACCACATTCGCCTAATTGCCTCGCTTCAGCCCGACTGATCATTTACAAATCAACGTGCTGATAAAGCGAAACAACATCATCAATGTGTTTTACTCCAACCAGTTCAGTGCATTGAACCGCTCTCGGAAAACCCTGCTTTTATCCTTCATGCCATTGACTTTTCATCATGAAGAGACTGACACAATCAGCACTGGCCTTTCTCCTCTTCCTGTAGATGGGAGGTTGGAGGGTACGTTGTCGTGGCAACCGAAACCTTTCTCAGGACTTGATAACTGCCTGTAAAAGCGCCACAGAGAGTCATAGATAAAAAGAGGTCCGTAATGGAGTAATGCGCGGTAATTCCGATAAATGTGTGGAATTTGGAATCTCACCTGGTTGGAATTTAGCAGAAGCTGTCGTGGTCCTTAACCCGTCTGCCCACAGCGCCATGCAGAAGCTGGCCAGCAGCGACGGACAGAAGAAGGAGGTGGAGAAAAAAGCCGGAGCCAAGGCCGCGGAGCAGAAGACCAGTCACCTGTCTCAGGCTCACCTGCTGGCCGGGGCGGTCAAGCGGCGAAGGTGCCGATGATGGAAGTAGACTGCGTGCGGTTTTGTTCGTTCTCATATGTCGAGTGGTTTGGTTTGATTTACAGCTCGTCTCAGTCGTCGGAAGGGAGTAAGAAATTAAAATCAGAAGAGAGCGTGGCCGGCAATGGCAGTCAGACAGGTGAGGATGAGCGGTGTGGTGAAGCTGTAGGGGGCGTGGTGGGTGGGTGGGGCAACAGTTGGAAAGTTAGTGAAGTCGTCGGTGGGCGGGACTGTCCTCGTAAGTGGTGAAAAATGTTTCTTTTTATTTTTCACTTAATTTTTCTTAACATTTTTGTTAAAATCTTAAAAAATTTTGTACGTTTCAGTTTTTTAGGGGTGGGGTGGGGGGGCACTTGTTCTGATTGGCTGGTGAGAGTGTGATTGACAGCTCCTTGACCAGAAAGTGAGGGCGAGTTTAGTGAGCGCTTAAACACATTTGATGAGTGTGAGTTCTGATCGTTCACGCAATGTATATGTTAAATTTTAGTATTTTAAATTGTATATACTTTTAATCCTGCTCGTGTTTTTATAGCTGTAATGCTTCTGCGACAAGGACATTTCCCCATTGTGGGGCGAATAAAGGGCTCATTCTCTTAAAAGACAACTACTGCAGTCTTTATACGCGCGCCTAGACAATTTTATGTTAAATCAGAGTTCACAAGGAATTAGAAGAGCTATTTTAAAACAAATGAAACATTTTAATAATGGTATTTTCTTCATAAGGCGCCTTTTTGCTTCATATTATTGTTGATGTGCTGAGATCAAGATGTCCACTCTTATTCTGAAGTAGTCTAATGTCTTGCCACCACAAGACTTTTTTTTATTAGGGAACTTTGCAAAATTAACCCATGAATTATCAGATTATTGTATAATTTGAAAAAACTACCATCGAATTATATGAAATGGTGGTTTGTCTTTAAACACGCCCCCACTTCCTGGTGAAGGAGATGAGCTGCCAATAACACTCTCACCAGCCAATCAGACTTGGTGTTGCCATGTGAGAAACTAAACAAAAATCTAAACAAAAACGAACAGAAAATAAATCAGAAACGTGAAAATCGCAAGCAAAAAAGAAACTAATTAAAATGTGACACTTTAGTTTACGCTTGATATTGTTGGCACTAATCTGATTCAATAACTACTAAAGTAGTTGGTAAGTACTCCAATGATTGTCTGGGAGAAAGGAATAATTACTTTGTTTCCTCAGTCTTGTAACTGAAAAGTTGTGTAGTTAAACTCGTGTGTGTGTGTGTGTGTGTGTGTGTGTGTGTGTTTATCAGAACAGCAGGCAGCTGAACCCAAACCCCCCTGCACGGACGTGACGTGCTCGGGCGTCCTGCACCTGCCCTCCGCCGCCGTGTGTGTGGGCATCCTGCCAGGACTGGGCGCTTACTCGGGCAGCAGCGACTCAGAGTCCAGCAGCGACAGCGATGGTAGCGTGGACGAGATCGCCACTACCGTAAAGCGCCACAGGTCCTTCAGATAGACACACACACACACACACACACACACACACACTCTCGCTCGCTATGAATCTCAGCCGCATGGAGCCACGCGCGTAACATTTAAATCCGTGTCCAGTATTTCAGCGTGTTATAGTTTTCGGATTTGGGAATGTCTGTCTTTGTTTTGCGTGGTGAATATTAAAGGAATTAATGTTAATTCTACTGTGGTTGTGATGTCACATGACGCTTCCCCATCCTCCTCGTATCACATCTCATACAGTTTAACCCCCGGCTGATCACCAGTGACGCGCCCCTCCACAGCTCCGCCCTCCCCCGCGGTGGATCAAGAAAGCGTTTAGTCTGAATCTCTGACCATCAACAAGACAAATGGATTTTGTTTTTGTTTTTCCCACCAAAATCTGTGATTTTGCTTGCTGGACATTTTTAAAGTAAACTTCTGGAACTGAGTTTCTGAGTTTTGTTTTTGAAATGAAATCCGAACCAGTAATTTGCCTGGAGGTGTGAGCAGACCTTGCCGTGATTGGTTGGCCCCAGAGGCTCCTCCTCCAAACCCAGAAACGGACAAAGCGGCAAAGAAAACATTGATTTCTACTCTAAAACGGACAATTCCAGGTTAAATATTTGAGAACGTTTGATTGGAGGGTTTCACATTTGAACACGCCATCACACAACTCGACCAAAAGTCAATTCCAGTATCAAAAGCACAAACCAGTTTTCTCCAAGGAGATTTATTGACCTGAGTAGAACGTGTACAACTGATAAAACTACAAACTCGACGACAGCGGCACTGCACAGTTCTCACCAAATAACAACATAAGAACAGCTTTTTCTCCCGCACTTCTCTTAAAACACGGATAACAGTTGTATAAAGTTACATTCAGCCAAATACTGGTACAATTTTGCGACACACGTGGCCATCGAATCGTTCATATAGAAACCAATAAATAAAAGACTAAAAACACATATGTACAGAAAGAAAAGCACATGCGTCCACTGACTTGTTGGAGAGGGTCTGTAAACAGGAAGCAGGCTGTGCCAACATGCAGTGTTGAACTCTGGGCCCTCCAGCTTTTCATTCCGGCATCGTGTTGCTAGGCGACAGGTTCCTCTGTTTGAAATACTGCGTGACCTGTTGCGGCAGCTCTGCCAGTACGGATTTGGCTAAAGTTTCCTTCGGAGCCTGGGAAAACAGCAAACACATGGGCAACGACATCACGGAGCATGAATACTTAAGCGCACGTTGGCAGCGGAGACGTGTTAGATTGTTAAAGCCACTCCGGTCCAAAGAAACGCGAGGAATGGCGGGAACGCTTGGCACGGCGTCTCCCAGCTAAATGAATTTGAATTTCCTCTGAATGGAGGCCGACTGCGCGACTGCGGCCCGCTCCTGCCTGCTGTTGAGGAAGTCACATGACCTGAGCCTCCTACTCGCACTCCTACTGAAGAATCTGTTTACATACGTGATGCAGAATTGGACTCACTTCAGAACAACACGAGTCTATCTGGCGGTCCGTGGCAACTGAGATATTGATTAAATACACAAGCTTGTGCCCTCCGGGGTCGAAGCATTTCCATAACATTGAGGGTTTAACACTTTCACACCAAGAAACTTTGACCTGCTTCTCAAATAGCGCATTTACAATCTCTTAACCAATAGTCTTCGTCTAAATCACGGGTGGGCTCTTCAGATCCGGGGGTCCTCATGAAAAATAGTATATAGTACTTAAAGGAAGTCTGGCCAATTATATACATTTTTTTTTTTGTTATAATTTTTAATTATTTTATTGTTTTAATTTTTACTCCTTTCATTTATATCATTTAATGTATTATTTCTGGTCATCTACTTGAGAAACAGAACATTAAGTGAACGAACCAAAAGCTGAACTCAATCCTGCAGAATATTCAGTGTTCACTGTACAAAAAAGCACTAAACCGCAAAAAAAAAATACATTTTTCAGATTGTAAAACAAAAATGTAATGAATTTCTTTACATTTTAAGTGCGCCATATAGTCTGAAAAAGACTGTCAATTTTTTGTCTGCAGCGTGTTATTCAAGTGAGTTTTGTTATAGATCTGAAATACGTGGTCAAACTAAACGAGACTTTACTTCAGGAAATATATATTCAGCAGTTCAGTTTTAATCTACTTTTATCATCAATTAGCATCAATTCTGAGTGTGTGTGTATAAGTGTTTCTTAAGAATCGTATCGACTCATTGTATACATCAATATAAAATGACTTCAATATTAAATCAATGCATCTTTAGTTTGTGCTACAAAACAAATGATTTTGTAATTTCCAATGAAGCTTAAAAGGGCCACATATGGCCCCGGGGCCCGACAATGACCAGGTGTGGGGTTAAAGGTCTGTGAAACACTTACATTGCGGAAGTCTCTGAACGGGACAAACTGCACAATGTCCCGGACAGCTTCTTCTCCCGTGTATGAGCGCAGAGCACTGCTGTCTCCGTCCAGAAACTCCATAGCGGTGAAGTCGGCATTGCCCACCCCGATGATGATGATGGACATGGGCAGCTTGGCAGCTTGCACGATAGCGTGGCGTGTCTCGTCCATGTCACTGATGACGCCGTCGGTGATGATCAGAAGAGTGAAATATTGCTGCGGGAGAGAGAGAGAAAACATTGAACAAGCTGTGAAAGGTCAAATGTCACATGGGTCACCCCCCTCAATTTTAAAAGCGACAAAAATACAGAATTAGCTGCACGAAATCCAGCCATCCGACCTGTTTCTGACTCACTTTCCCATTTCGGGGTCATGGGGAGCTCTAGCCAATCCTGGCAACTCTGCAGGTGGGACACACCCTGGATTGGTGTCTAACCAATCACTGAGCAAGACATTCACACTAGCACTCATACTTTTGGACAACTTTCCAAAAGACAATAAACCAAAGTTATATATATAATTAGATCCTGCAACTCTTTCTCCAAAACACTTTCAAAACAGACAACCAAAGTCTGAGAGACAACTCAAGCTGGATTTCTTCATTTTGTTAGGAACAACTCACCACCAATCCAGGGAGTTTCCACCAAAAAGAAGAAATAAAAATGAAGCGACTCGGACAATTTCTCCTGGATGACACGGAATCTCCACCAACATTCCACCATCTGATGGTTTACAGGACTCTTAATTATGATGTACAGGACCAGCAATGGCTGACACCTCATCAGGCCACAAGCCTTGCTCGAGAAAGGGAGGCAAAAAAAAGCCATGCGATGTGCTGTGCGTCCCCCACAGAAGCGGGATTTACTCTGTCACTTCCCCTCCTCCTGTCCTCTCTGACAGCGGCACTTAGCATGGAGCGCTGACTGTTTGTGGCACGGAAGCCATAACTCCGTGCTTCATCAGGGAGTCTGGTTCCTGCGGCACACGTGGGAAGATTAAAGCCGCTTGTGTTCTAGGATTTTAGGAACTGGTGTATTAGGTGACAAGTCCAAAACCCTCTCGTCTAAAAACAGCTGGTGTGACCTAAATAAACCCAAGAGTTCTTCCTTTTGGTTTTTACATGGAACGGAGACGAGTGTAATGATGCTCGTAGGCAACTAAAGGAGTCACGTGATTTCATGCAAATAAGCTGCAGCTGTCGCTAAACAGTGCGACACGGTGCTGGCGGCAAGATTCAGAGTTTAATTCCCATGAAAAGCTTCAACTTCTTGAAGTATTTACTTTATGCGCAATCCAGGCTGCTTGGGGAAAAGCAACTTCCAAAGACGGTTGTACTGGTCTGGCCACAGAGTTTGAGTCCCATGTGTGAGGTTTATTTGTACGTGTTACGAGGCTTCCTGTGAGGAGTGAAGGTTTCTGCACGGGTTCAACAGAAGTTGGTGTGTGTGGGTTTTACCCAGGTTTGTGAGAGTTTAACCCGGGTTTCTGTGTGGGGTGCAGGTGCGTTTCTGGACAGGGTTTTACCCGGGTTGCAAGTGGGCTTCTACACAGACATTTACCCGGGTTTCTGTGTGGGGTGCAGAGGGGTTTCTGCACAGGGTTTTTGTGTTAGGTGCAGGGATGTTTCTGCACAGGGTTATAACCTGGTTTTTGTGTTAGGTGCAGGGAGGTTTCTGCACAGGGTTTTACCTGGGATTCTGAGTGGGGTGCAGAGGGGTTTCTGCACAGCGTTGTACCCTGGTTTTTGCGTTGGTGCAGGGGGGTTTCTGCACAGGGTTTTACCCGAGGTTTTGTGTTGGGTGCAGGGGGGTTTCTGCACAGGGTTTTGCCCGGGTTTCTGAGTGGGGTGCAAGTGGGCTTCAGCACAGACATTTGCTTGGGTTTCTGTAAGGGATGCAGAGGGGTGTCTGCACAGGGTTTTTTCCCGGGTTTCTGAGTGGGGTGCCAGTGAGCTTCTGCACAGACATTTACCTGTGTAACCTGATAGTGTGTGGTGAAGGCGACTTTCTGCACAGGGTTTTTTTTTTTTACAGAGTTTTAGTGTGAGGTGCAGGGAGGTTTCTGCACAAGGTTTTCCCAGGGTTTCTGTTTTGTAAAAGCAGCAGAACCCCAGAAACAAAGACACAACGTTAATGAAGTGTTAAAGAGCTCTTCCTAAAGGCCATCATTCTGCCTGGAAAAGCCAGAGATCTTCTTGCCCCTGTGCTCTTCCCCCAGGTCCTAAACCATCATTGTTGCCATTCAATCAGAAATTTGCAGGTATGAAACCAGGTGTACATGAGCATGTAACGGAGACCAATCTGCTGACCAAAACCATGATTTAAGATGTGTGTGTCTCTCTGGGAGGATATAGTGCCTATACTTCCAGTCGTTTCTTCATTCCGATAAATAGTGGAAAATGTGGAAAAACGTCTGAAACACTTTGAGGAGTTCAGCCAATCATTGAAGCACACTCTCCCGCATTAGCATTTCCCTGCTTTAGTCTCACACATGCACACCACACACACACACACACACACCACTATCTTGTACAGGCGACAGGGTGCAATTAAGCACATAAAGTGTGCTTGGCTTTTCCAGAAGGAGGTTAAATAATAACCATTACGTTTTCCTTTCAGACTAAGTGTGTTTCATCAGAGGAACATGGTGAACTCGGCCAGACAGACGTTTGAACTGAACAATCCAAAGTGTAATAGAACTGTAAACCTTTATGATGGACTTTTAAACCAACCCGTGTTTTGGCAGATACATTTTTTTACACCTAATAAGTGAAACAAATTAGGGAAATAAACGTATTTGCAATGTTCGTTCAAACCTCAAAGGCGAGTGATCAAACTTTTTGTCTAATTTTTTTTATCTCATTTATTTTATCTGCAATGCTCCTTTTTCTGGTTCTGTACGTAGTAACCACAAATACTAGTTCATTTTAAGTCATTACGTATTAAAATTTTACCCGTGCATGTTACTATTGGCTAGAATTCAAGCAAATACGATCATGTCACACATTATAATACGTATTTAAACTCCCTCGCTTTTTCACTTCGTAATCTGTTGGGAAAGCGGTTTTCATGGCAGTGGATTATAATCTGCCGTTCAGAATAAAGTCTTAGATTTCTTCACTTGGTTCAATTTTGCAGGATCCTCTCTGCTTTTGTTCCGTTCAAACACAAGGTTTTCTTTTTTTTTATCAGTAACAATTCTGTTTCTATACCAGTTTCCTGCACCGCCGCACACGTTGTGTCCTCCGAAGCCGGACTTGTGTTGGCCTGTGCACAGATCAGACCTCATTAGTCATTAAAACCCATGAACGACCGTGAAGAAAGAGTTTTGTTCGTTGATTCAGCTCCTATAAATAGCTGTAATTGAAAAGAGATTTTAATGGCTGCTTTCCACTGGCTGGAGAAATCTCGCGCCGTGCAGTTCAAAGCCCGAGTGCAGACTTTGAACTAACAACCACTGGCACATTTGCTGAGAGTCTTACGGAGCAATTAGGATTTTGCTGATCCGGGGTCAGTTCTGCTGTCTATTAGGCATCCGACTCAACCTGCCCGACACACCCATCGTCGCAACAGTCGAGTAAATGATGGACAAATTTACATTTTCCTAAACCGTCCATTAACTAGGAAAGTGTTTGTGATGGAGATGAAGGGATTTCAAAAGTACAGCGTGTGAGTTTCCAACTTAACACTTTAAGATCAACGATCAAAACAGACTGAGAGAATAAATCTTTACACCAGGTAGATGTAGAAACTTTTAGTAGACATCTTGACTTCGGTCAAACAGCTCCGGAATGTCACCGCTCTGTGTCGACGGAGGAAAATAAAGGAGCGTTTGTTTCTCCCAGTCTTTGCGGGGTTTTCAGAGAAAAACCAGGGTGTGGATGCACTGACTCAGTCTTTCAGGCTGAATGAATCTGTTCCGTTCGGCTGAAGTAATGGGATCTAATACGACTAATAAGGCTTTTTATCATACTTTGTGTCTTAATCGCTCGTGTCACCAGACACCACACGCATCAGATTGTTCATGTAATGAGAGGCCACTAATTGCTAAATTGCCCAGAAGTGAGAAGGACCTAAATGCAACTTGCTCTTTTTCCAGACTGAGTGGCTTCACATTTACACTGAATACGTCCAACAGAAGAATAATTACAGCCACATAGCTGCCAAGTCCTCAGTGAAAATTGTGAGGCGGGACGAAGCCTAGTGGTTTGACTTGTGTCCGGACCACCGGTTCAAATCTCAATCTGCCCACTGCTCCAGTGTGTGTGTGTGTGTGTGTATTGACATTTCACTGATTGCATAGATGAAATGCATATTTAAGTTTCCAAATAGGGATAAATAATAAATAAAAGTATGTAATATGCCAAAAAATCTAAACGTAAAAAAAAAATGTATTACAATGCTTTTAATTGTAAAGTCAGAAGGTAGTCAGAGACTTTTTTCGTTTTCATCGCCAAATTGCTTGCTTAATGATCACAGTCAATGTTAAATTATTCATTGTTCGGTTAGTTCTTTACAGCAGCTCCGAGACTGTCAAAGTACTGTAAAACGCATTATACCGGGTTTTTTTTGGACTATAAGGCGCCCTTAAAATCCAACTGACTGTGCGCCTTATAATAAAAATGTGTGGTTTTTATATGAAAAAACATAAATAAGACGGTAAATTAAACGTTTTTTTCATGTTTTTGCACACTGTAAATACTGTATATGTCTTGTCTGTTTGATTTTAAAAGTGCCTTTTTATTAATTTTTCCTTAACAGTTTTTAACTATTCTTATTATTTGTATTGCTGCTGGCCTACCGAACTACCGAAACAAATGCCGTTATGTGATCCACAATGACAAATAAAGTTCTTTATGGGTTATATTCCGAGAAACACGGTAAATAAAACCAAATCGAACTTGAAAAGATAGAAAAATAAATATGGACCAGATTGAAGAGAGTCTTTCAGCCACTTACTGCGGCAGTTTCCTGCTGGAGGGCCTGGGTGGCGAAGCGGGCCACATGGTTGATGATGGGGGAGAAATTTGTGGGTCCGTAGAAACGAATGTGAGGGAGACAGTTGGAATAGGCTTGAACGATGCCCTCCACACCTAAACAGACCAGATTAACATCATTTTCACAGGACTCTGGATGCTAGACATTGGGAAAAAAAAAACGATGCCTGAGCAGGAAAGTTACCAGAGCAGAATGGATTGGTGGGGTTGAAGTTGATTGCAAATTCATGGGAAACCTGTAAAATGAAAAAGAAAAAGCACTCGAAACTTCTTCTGACTAGTGAAATCAAGCAAATTAAATGCAAGACAAATGAATCACACGCTGCAACAAGTTGTAAACAAACAGCGCAACAGCGGGTACGCTATTTAAACCCCCCATCCCCCCGGCCGCAGACTTCCTTGTGTTCGCGGCACTGCCATGGCAACACAGATGGAAAGGCACTTGCATAATCACTGGGATATGAGAGTATAATTCATCCTTTTCCTTTGCTTTCCGCCTCACACTTTACACAGTGACGAGTCTGCCAGCGTGAGATGGGCACGAGTGATTCGCGGAGTTAAAATCCTCACCTTCCAGTCGGGTGGAAGCTGAGCCCCAAAGCCAAGAGCGGGAAACATTTTGTCCCTGCGGACGTAAAGTGTGAGCAAGTGTGATTCGACACGTTTCAAATAAGTGGCCGTTTTGTCACATCCTCATCATACTCATTACAGTAATTACATGGATCGTCCGTTACTACATAAACCAGTACGTACGTGTCGTAGTCTTGAATGATCTGGCCCACGGCCCAAATTGCAGACAGATACTCGTTGCTCCCCATCGGGTTGATGTGATGCAAAGACGACGGCTCCCTTGGGTTTCCATTGGATGCTGTGAAGTCGATGCCAACCTGGGAAAAGACATCCATAATATGATGAGTTATTACACGCCAAATGGACCAACATACAGAACGCAAACAGCTGCTAGCATTATGCATTTAAGACCAAGTCGGTGGCGTGGAGGATTAACCATCACACGCTGAAATACAAGAGCGTGTTCCTCCAGCAGTCGTGGTTCACGAGACACCACTGCTGAGACTTCTCACGCTTTCTAGAGAGCACCTACCCACAAGATGATCACTCTCCTCGGGCTAAAAACAGATTAATGAAGGGAAAGGGACAGTCAGGAGGAAGGAAGTGAGAAGACGAGGGGAATCGGAGGTGACAGAATGAGGATGGCCTTTATCGTACTCTGCCTGTCATGGCCTCCGGGTGACCGAGCTGTGAAGTTCATCTCCAGAATATAAACCACAGCCATGTCTACTACATCATCTCGGACTTGGGAGACGAGTGATATCTCAATCTTCTTGAGATAGAGTGAATGTGGAATCATTCACATGACGTAAAATTCATATTCCAGCTAAAAATAAAAATCTATTACTCATCTGCCTGTAATTCTAAACCCTGTTTGACCTACTTTTAAACTCATTTCCATATAACAAAGTGGAGGGGAATTGGTTTATGCCAAAATGACAAAACTTAGCACTCGCAGTTCGTAAAAGGATCTTAATTCACGCGGTTCAAATGCATGATGTCTTTTGGCTGAATCACTTCTCAGCAGTTGCCTTCAAAAATGTTTTTTTTTTTTTGCAAACATCAGCTTTGTCAGTATTTTTTATGCGAGACATGAAAGAGCCGCTGCTGTTTGGCATCTCTGATGCAGAGCGGCACTGCAAAAACGAGATACGACTGTCACAAAAAGAGAAGTCACCCAGGTTTGGATAAGCGGCGTGTACTGTATTTAAAGAGCAACAAGAACAAGCGGAGCGGCTCTAAACGCTGCAGAGATGATGGTGTCCTGCCCTGAACTCAGAGTTTCACTGCATCAGCTCCGCACCAAAACACAGCTAGGGGAAAAAAAATTCAAATTTTACAGTCAGTAACGGAAGCATAAACGGGAAAGAAAATGAATTAGACCTGGTTGCTGTCGGGGCCCGGGGCCACATTTGCTTGATTTAATCTAGCCTTGTTAGATTTATTGAAAATACGTTTTTTTTTTCGCATTAACTAAAAGAAATCAATGAAGCAAATCAATGAGAACGTTTAATTGGAGATTATTGGATTTAGAGAAAATGCAGGATTGAGATCAACTGTTGGTTCGACGTTCCACTATCTCCTCCTCATGTGGACCCCCGTAAATGATAAAACCCACCCCTGCTATAAATGATAAATAATGATGTAAATGGTGGACATTAGGCCTTCTAACGTGCTGCTTTTTCTCAAACCAAGTCTGTTCCGCATTGACATAGAAAATAATGTGAATTGATATTAAACAGAACGTATTGGTTATGTTTCTGCAGCAAAAAGGAAAAATGTTTCAGAACAAGCTTAACCTTTCTACTGAATGAATTCAACTGGAAACTACAACAGCGGATTCCAGAATTAGACGCTCTGAGAATAGCATCACGGGTGATTTCGGTGAGATTTTTATCATCTGCAGGGCAGCAAATATTGGCGACTTGATTGGCGTCATTCCAAACTAGACAGAAATGTGGCTTCCTCCGTTTATTCCCGTCTTCCCATCTCGGCTTTTCATATCTCCCCGTCTCTCGCTGTCTTTAGTTTCACATGAGAGACATGGACCTCTACACTGCAGCGCACTGTAACTATAGCAACCTGTGAATATCACTCACATTCTGGATCATTTCTTACCAATCACACTGGTGAAAGCGATTGAGTCACATAAAGGACCCATATATAGAGCCTGTTAGACACTGTAGGGAAAGCAGTGAAGGCTTTCAGCGTGCCACACTCACTAGAATTGACTTTTGCTCAAATTTCGCCTTCCATCCATACAAATAACACACATTATTAGGCCGAACGCTCTGGGCTGTGTGCTGCTATTGTGGTCATGCTGCCACTCCAGGGGTGTATTTTGAAAATCATCTGCATATGAATAATGTTCTGCATTCTGCGTGGAGGACGTCGGCCCCCGACTCTGAAAATAAAAGTCATTGGATTCCAGAGGTGACGTGATGATACTCACAGTAAACATGAGCTGACAGCCGCCGAGAATATAGTCCAGGAAGGAGTAGTCTCTCGTAATCTAGCCAGCAGAAGAGCAACAAGTCAGACGTCACGGTGTTGAATGCAGACTTCTTAAGTGTCATTTTCGGTTTTAATTATGAATTTATCCATACATGCGATTCAAGCTGCAGTGGCTGAGCGGGAGTGACAGCTGTATTGTGCAGATATTAATGCATGTATTTTATAGGGATTTAGCAACATTAAAATAATCTCTCTTTTTTTACAGCAGAGCCACACTAAAGGGCCTTTTGTTTGTACTGTAAATGTAATTGAATAATCCGTCACATTAGCCGGATGGTTCGCATAATTTCTCAGGAGTTCTTTGGTCTTTACCTTGCATGACTTGACGACTATGATTCCGGAGTTTTTGTAGCTCTTTTTCTTCTGTTTTTTGGGATTCATGCATTCAAACTCAACCTGAAAAGTAAGTGGGAAAACGTCCATTTAATTTGGGAAATGCTGGTAAAATTATACATTGTTTTGTTTGCTTCGACATATTGACTAAGCATTGAAAATTTTTGCAATACATTTTTCAATACTTAGTCATTATGTTGGTGCAAACAATAAAATGTTAATATTAACAAGTTAGTAATGCAATAAAATGATTAAAACAAAAAGGAACCTGCCTTCTTGAAAAAGAATGAAATGAAAAAATTAAATGATTGCATCTCACAACAAATAAATAAGTAAATCAACATGCACGAACATGGACATAAACAACACTGTAAAAAACAAATAAAAGTATTAATAAAATAGACCAGGAAGAATACTCTCTGAGAAAGGTATAGTTTTACCCATGTACGTATGCTACATACATGAAATATATTATTTTGTGAGATTTTATATTTACTTGTTAATGTTTCTGATGCCAAATGCGTGACGCCGGCTACAAAAAGTCAAACACTTGACAGCGACAGGAAAAGCATCATATATTCAGACTGCGGCTGGGAAACAGAATATCACACAGATTTACACTAACAGTAAATCCACAGAATGTGAAGCACAATGCCTGTTCTGGTAAACAAGGCAGCGCTAACATCCATTTGCATCTCAAAAGAGCCAGTTACTCTGTCTATTTCTCCCTCCCACCTTTTTTCCGCTCGTTCGCTCACTCTCTCGCTCTCCCCTAATTCTCAGCTTCATTATGCTGGATAATGAGGCATGGCTAGTGCTCGTAGTATTGTGGCCCAAGAGTGGCAGGCATTAACGTAAGCCAAGCTTCACGTCACACATTGAATTCCAAAGGAAATGATGTAGTGTATTTCTTTGAGCGTTCACCTGAAGCAAACTCACCTCCACTGAGTTCTGAGCTTCACTCATCTTGTTCACCGTGGTCTGAAACTCACCGATGAAATCGTGGCCGCCGTCGTTGTCGTAATCGTAGCACAGCACCTGTTGAAACACTTGAATTTAGGCACACACTGCAACAAAATCAGCATGAAAAAATATCAAAAGAAAAAACTAAATGAGTAAAAGAAAACCTAAATCAAGTAAAATTATCTTCTGATGAGATGAGAACATGTTTGACTTGGTAAGACAATTCTATTTTATATTACAATTCTAAAGTTCTATTTTCTTGAAACAAGCTAATTAATTTTTTTACTCATAATTCAAAGCTTGTTAGTCTTGATATCTTGTAAGGGAAAAAAACAATTTATTGTCTAATTTCAAGATTTTTTGTTGAGAATTAATTTTTTGCAGTGTATTATGATTGACAGAACTGTGATGAAGAATCACAGACTCACCCTGACATTTCTGTCGGCATCTCCGTTACAAAGAGAGATGAGAGGCACGGTGAATGGCTTCCACACTGGATCCAAAGTGTTCTTTATCACCTAAATGCGCACACGCACAGAATAGTTCACAACCGAAACACAAAGACTTTGTTTTGCAGTGCGTGTAGCGGAAAAAATACATTTATGTAAAAAGGGTTGCTAAAAACAGGTGCAAATGACTTGCCTCTGTTCTGTGCACCATCATCCATTTCCCATCATCCCCCTGTTTGTGGAATTCTAAATAGGGGTCTGATTTACCAAAAAAATCCTGCAATGCATCCGCAAACAAAAACAGCATCAGCATCCGTCACTGAGAGCTTTGAAAGTGCTTGAATGGATCTCACAATCTCCTCACTCACCTTTTTATCCAATTTCCTCCCACACATGGTAAGGGTGATTATTCTGTTGTCAGATAACTCTTGTGCTGTTATCTAGTCCAAACAGAGAATAACCACACAAAGCTCCAGCACAAATTCATCCGCCGCATTTGTCTGGGTGACGTGTCGCGTGTTGACTTACCGTGATCGCGCCCTTTCCCGCCGGCTTCCCGTTTGCTAGAATCAGCGGCCGATGTAGCTTCTTGTTGGACACGATCTGAAACCAGAAGCGATGCGCTGATTGGAGATGATCTCGGTCTAATGCGGATTCAAATCACAGAAAGTTCTACTGTACCACTCCGAGCGTGCAGGTAAACTCGCCCAGGAAGTCGTGTTCGTATAGCTGACTGCTGCATTTGTCCTCGTCAAACATGGCAAACTTCAGCTTCTGGACCTCCTCAAAGTGGTAATCTACTTGGAATTTCACTCCGAATACTGGATTCAGGTTGTTGATGGCCGTTTCTGTTCGAGCCAGCTTAAAAAAAAAAAAAAAAAAAAAAAAAAAAATATATATATATATATATATATATATATATATATATATTGCCTTGATTCACAGTGCAAAATGTGTTACAGATTGCAAATACATTGAAGCAACAAATGTTTCTTTCCTGTATCTATTTGTTGACACCAGACAAATTGTTATCTGTGACCAAATCAGGTTTGACAAATAAAGTTAAAAACATACACAACTTAATTAACAAATCAACAAGAGAGTGCAAATTTGTAACTTAGCATACTTTATGATTCCACACAATATGAAAGCAATATGAAAAGTAAGAATGTGAAATAAACATTAGTGAGTGTGCACGGGTGGGAAGCATCTAACTTTATATCAACTCTACATTTCGTCAATTAAATCAACTAAAGTTTTATACGTTAACAGTTTGATACGTAACTATCCATTGATTCTTCATTTTTGAAATGTGATATCAGATCACCGAGTGACGATGAAGAAATTAAAATGGCAAAATATCATTTGTACTGAAGTTATAAACAAACAGCCTCTGGAGGTTCTATTGGTGTTTCCATGGTTACAGTGCGCCACAGAAAAGCAATTATACGTGGCGGTTGCCCTCCTGACCGCGAGTACAGGCCTGTGATGACTGAATCACGGGTCACTCACTGTCCCAAAATAGCCTCATTGTCTCATTAAAAAGCGCACTTATAATTTAAAATGAAATTACAATTCATTAGCTCGCAGCGGTTTTCCTCAAACACACCTGCTCCCTACCACATCAGTCTTTCTATCTTAAAGTATCTCAAACTAATGCCTTCTGCCCCACTAATTTGATCAATCCACAAATACGTAAAGAACCAAGTAAATGTTTAATGCTCCTCACCTCAACCCAGTTGCTCTCCACCTCGTGGAAAAGAACACAGAAGGGGTCGGACTTCGACGCCACGTCCCGGTCCAACAGGTTGGAGCCGCACACGGAGAGTTCCACCTTAGTGACGGAGCGCTTGGGCCCGAGTGCCGGACCAGCATCAGGGCTCAAGCCCAGCGTGTAGGCCATGGAGATGGGAGTGTCTCCTCTCCCAAAACCTGCGGAGGACAGAAACGTATCATATACAGTATATTCTAATACTAATTATTACTTAAAAATACACAGTCCAAGTGTTTTTGAATCATTGTTAAACGATCAAAGCACTCTACACTGCAAAAAACTTAATTAGTTGAAAGAAAAAAAAACACTTGAATCAAGTAAAATGATCCTCCAATGATATGAGAAAATATGACCTGGTAAGATGACGAAATAAGCAAATTAATCTTTCACTCTTAATTTCAAGATATGTAAAATGTCTTGTAAGAAATAAATTAGATGTATTGTCTAATTTCAAGATTTTTTTTGGCTTGTCAAGAATTTATTTTTTGCAGTGCAACTAATGTACTAATATATACATAAACACACACACACACACACAAATACACACATGCATCCCGGATTCTCACATACCTCACAATCACGCACATCACACAATATTTTTTTGGAATGGCATTTTTAAAATAATTCTTAAAGGAATAAATGACACACAAAAAACACTCCGTCATCACCAAACTCACAATCATACCCTAATTGCATCTCCCAGTTGCACAAATACACACCACACAGGCACACACCCCAGAGCATATTTGCATAGCTCACAATCACGCAAACACCTCACAATCTTACACCCCACACACACACTACACTCACCTCACACACTTCATGCTCACACACACACAGTTGTACTGAAAATGTACAGTTATTTTGAAAATAAAATTAATAATTAACATACATAAATTAACATTGTACAATGTTAACATAAATTAGCATTGTACAAAATCCCCAAAAAATTCTAAATGAAGTAAATCCTTTTTAAGAAATGTGATGACGTAATAATGTGCTAAAAATTGTACGTTTTTTTAAGGTTTCAATGACCAAATCACTCAAATCATTTCATAAGCAATAAATGCACACAATCACAAAATGTGTGTGTGTTTAGGTGTGTGTGTGTGTGTGTGTGTGTGTGTGTGTGTGTGTGTGTATGCGTGTGTGTGGTTATTCCCTTTCCCTCTGTGAGTTGTACACCAATTTCTTAAAAATGCACGTAAACAAACACATTACAAATACGTATGTAACACGTCAATTCTACAATTTTCCCGCGTCAAAGCCGGAGACGAACGCATACGGAGAACATCGTCACACCAGGACACGAGGAACACAGCGAGGGCTCCTGTTGCTTAGATACTAGTGTACCACTCTCTCTTCTGTGTTTATGTCGCTACGCACAATTAGGCCGAGACCACCACAGACTGTGGATCACTCAAACGCTTCTCTATTTCTGTGCCACGGGGAGCTGAAGCCAATTGAAGACAGACCCTGAATTGGTGGCCGACCAATCACAGAGCAGGACACACATTCACACCTATGGACGTCTCGCTGTGAGTTAACAGTGCTACCCACTGCTCCACCGTGCTGCTACAACTTAATTATTGGAAGGAAATGGGAAAATGAGTTTTACTGTATTTACTGTCCCAAAACACTTCTCACATGACTGATCCAACGTAGAGAAAGAGTCCTGCAGCTATTCTACAGTCTGTTACAGTGAAACAAATCCAATTGAAAAGCAATTTAGGAAAGTCGATTGTAAACGGCAGAATAATTCCATTGTGGGAAACAGAGACAAACTCACCCGTGTTTCCATCCCAGAACGGCATTGTGCATTTAATATTGTGACCTGCAGCTGAACGAAGCCACCGTTATATAGTGTGGCATCGGTAATCATTCCCAGAGCTCCGGCACGTTCCCAGTCACTGACGTCACGGAAAATTGATCAAACTTTTCTCAGGAAGCTCTGCCATTAAAGGAATTCCGGAAGAGTCAGAAACAAATGAGTAATGCGTAACTCTTCTGTACAAACCACAAGCTGGTTTAATGGATGTCCTGTCCATAAAATCAACTGCCACTCTACCAAACGTGACTTAAGACTAGTCTTAACCCTGTTGATTCAGTGTGTGAATGTGTGTGTGTCAAACAGCTACTTGAAGCTTGATTAAAACACTTGAGTTTTTGTTATTTGTTTTTAGAACTCGAGTTTTATAATAAATAACCAAGAAATCATACATTTTGATTGGTTATCATAATCTAATAGATGCATTAATTTATAAAGTGACCCAATCATGTCTATATGAATAAGAATTCCTTTATTAGCCCCACAGCAGGGAAATCTGAATAGCTGTTTATTTTTTTTTTACTGTATTCAATGTACAGTTATTCTAATAATACAATTATTCTAATGTATTGTATTCCTTAAGTGTATTTTCAGGAATAAATCCGTCTTTTCTGGAACATTTCCAAACAGAGACTCCAAACCTTCCATTAATGAGATTCCAGCAAATGCCGAAAGATTCAATTATAATCAAATCATTTTCCTGTCATGAACAGCTGGAGACGCCACTGACACTTCCAGAAGAATCTTCCTCATTTTGCACTCTAGAGATTTTCTGTCCTGAAGCATTTTTACAAGCATCTACAATAAGCCACTTAACGCCCTAAGCGACCACATCTTCTCCAAAATGACCAGCGTCTGCGCGCGCGCAAGACACGCGCACGTGCAGCAAGCAATCAAAATGATTTTTATTCAATTCAAAGATGACTCTAACCTCAAATGTAAAATGTAAACGCAATTACATTAAAAACACATTTCGTGCCATTGTTTATCTGTGAATGATCCAACAGGTGCTTAAACGCGCCGCGTTCGTTACTTTGGATTAAATCTTCTCAACCAAACGAACTGCATCCATTGTAAACATCTTCACCTTGGTTTTCTTTTACCTATTTCTTTTTTAAATTTACTCTGTTCTATATTTTATTCTCGCTCGCTTTGCTGCCGTGCCTGAGGTGATGCGTAACTGTCACGTTAACGTTTGATTTCCTCAGCGTCATTTGTTGTGTTTTTTTAAACCGCCGGAAATCTTTACGCTCTCGTGATTTCCTCCGTCAGGTAAAGTAGTAACGAACTCGCTGTTTTTTTGAACGGGAATCATTACTTTAGAAAGTCAAAGTGTAACTCGGTAGTTACTCACCGAACGGAGACCTGTGGCGAAACGAATCCACCTGACAGCAGCTCAGCTTCTCAGAGAGATGTTTGTTTGTTTGTTTGTTTGTTTGTTTGTTCGAACGCGCTTTGGCGGTGGAGTAGGGTTAATACGTGAGTGAGTAACCCCGGTGGATCTAACGCCGCCTCGTGCTCCCGCTCCCGGTGAAGCGCGCGCGCTCAATGAAGCGTCGGCTGTGTAGTTCCCGCGGCTCTGAGTCTGAACTCCGCCCGTACTCACGTCTGAGATTCGGTCAGTGCCACGAGATAACACGCGCGCGTTCACTGACGCCTCTTACATACTGGAATGTACTGTATGTTCTTGAATATACTCGGAATAATGTAGATAATTAGGTTAAAACTACGAATTTTCCGTCTGTGCTCCATCTATGAAACAGTTGCGGAATTTCTTGCATTCTAAATTTTTATTTCAGAAAATTGTAAACATAAAAAAAAAAATATTTTAGAAAATGTTTGACAGCTACAGGCCGATAATTACAGTTTTAGTTCGTATTCATAGATACCACTTCTGCCCTCTGGCGGTCATAATTCAACACTGCAGACATTCAAAATGTACCCGTGACCGAGCGAATTACTCTTCAGTCAACTCTGTAATGTAAAATGTATTTTTGAAAGAAAATATTTTACAATGTTGTTCAAAAGGGTAAACCAGGCCAATTTATCAGTGCATTTACCAGAAAAACATGCCAATTTCATTCAACACACACATCAGCCTGTCACTCTTAAAGAAGGTAAAGCTCGTTGAACTACAGCACGGAGTTAAATACGTAAAGTCCAGGAGAACATAACATGGCGAGGTCCAAGGAGGATCAGTGCAGGAACATTCCGAGCTTGTTCCAGTCCCCGGAGAAACTGTGTGTCTGGTGTGTTAAACTGCTCAAGTGAGGTAATATGTTCTCCAGTTAAATATTACAAATACAAATTTAGACTGTAAACTTTAAAAACAGTAAGTTACTTAAGTTAACTTGAGTCAAACAGATGAAAAATTCAGTCTCTTGTCTTTTAGATTCTCATCATCTTGAGCAATAGGGTTCCTCCAAAGCCTGTGAAAGGAAGAATTTTGATTCATGAGGAAGAGAGCGAGAGCGTGTGTGTGTGTGTGTGTGTGTGTGTGTGTGTGTGTGTGTGTGTGTGTGTGTGTGTGTGTGTGTGTTTGTGTGTTTGTGTGTGTGTTAACATATTGGATCAAGTTGATTAATAAATATCTCAGATCAGTAGGCCAATAAAGTGATCAGAACATTCCTAATCAGTGTGATACCTCACAACTTGGATGTCCGGGCACGACGGGAGGCATCTGGACATTTCCACAGCCCCTGATGTGCTTATCTTATTCGCCTCCAGGCTGCAAAGCATCAGGAGACAGTCAATTCAAAGCATGTATTGTGAAGAACGTCTAATCTGGTGTAGAAACTTGCTGACTCGAGTCTTTTCAGCCGGGAGCAGAAGGGCAGAACCTCGGCCAGTTTTCCCGCCAGTCGGTCATCACATTCATTCCACGACAGGCTGGAGAAGAACGTGACACTTCAGTACAGCTTTAAAACGCCTTCAGAATCACCAACCTGACGTCCTCGATACACGGGCAGCTTCTGAGGGATTCGGCCACAGCGACTAGATCTGGAGTCCCGATGGACATCAAGCTGGGAGACACGCAGTCAGAAGCGTTCAGGTCTGTGGCGGAATTTGTCAAACAGAAGCAAAGTGGATTGGGTCTTACTGTAGAGTCTTCAGCGACTTCAGGCTGACCAGTCCTTTACTGAAACCCCGACAGCCTTCTGCATCAAAACAGTTTTCTGACAAACTACAAGAGAGGGGGAGAATGAACGAATGAATAAAAGAGATAAAAAAAAAAATAAAGAAAAGGGAAATTAAGAGAGTTAAAGAAAAAAAAAAGAAAGGAAAAAAGAAACAAAAAATGTAAGCAAACAAAGAAAAAAAACTAGGGGAAAATAAAGGAAAAGAGTGAGAAACAGAGAAAAAAATAAATAAAGAGAACAAATTTGAAAAAGGTAAAGAAATAGTAGGTATATATACTTGTTCCTGAGGGAAATTCTTGAAAAATTTTTCCTATTGCACAAGATAATGAAAATAGAGTGAAAGAGAAAGAAAAAAAGTGAAATAAAGACTAAACAAAACTGCAGAGAGACCAGTAAAAAGAAGTGAACGTAAAAATGACTGCAGGAAAAAAAATTGAGACAGAAAGAGAGAGAAAATTAAGACAAAAGCGAATGAAAAAGAAAGAACGCAAAGGGAATGAAAAAATAAATCATGGGACAAATAATCAAAGAAAGAAAGGGACAAAGAAAGAAAGTCAATTTTGAGAGCAGAAAGTTGAAAAAGGCGTTTTAAGATATCACTGTCCCTTGTGGTGATTATGCAATACTGCATTCAATATGAACATGAAAATAGTTACTATTATTACTATATACCTATAATTACTATAGGTAATTGTTCACAATGCTCAAAAATCACTTTACAGTAAATAAATAATGTTCTGAACGTGTGGCATTTTCGGCAATATAATGCTTACACATAATGTAAAAAAATGTGTCTGAAAGGTGTGTAATGTGTACCTGTGTTACTGTATCAGTTTAAGATCAACAGTGTTGATGTGTCGAGAGTTTGATCTGTGGAGCTCTTACTGTAATTCTGACAGTTGTGGCAACAGCGGAAGGATTTCAGCCAATTTATCTGCTGAGGCTCGACCGAGCTTGTTCTTGGAAAGGCTGTGAAAAGTAGAAGTGTCGGGTTTGGACTCAGCATGTACGGTCACATCTGGACAGCTGGTGTTTATTTACTTTAGTTTCTGAAGAGATCTACATCGAGACAGAGCTGACACCAGCTTTTCTCCGGCTTGGTCGTGTATATCGTTGTCTGAAAGACTGGAAAAATGAAAATAGCGAAGCTGAATATTTGTTTAAAGTGAAAGTGTAAATGACAAGGTATGCAAAATACGTAAAGGTTGTTTAAGGCCAATTAAGGTTTTTCAGGGTCAATGTCAAATAATTGTTCATTAAATATATAATTTCTCCTTGTACTGTAAATTATCATAAGGCATGTACAAGATTTGTATATTATAAACGTCAAATTCTAATGTTTACAGACTCATGGTTATGGAGTTTCGGCATTATTAATCTGCAAAAAAGACAATTTCTCCAAAACACACAATTAAACTGTGGTAAGTAACATTTTACAAGAAGACAAAACTCTACTACTGTAACTAACGAACATTTTTTAAATGGGAACAATCTGTTAATTTTTTTTGCAACTAAAAAAATCTTCATTAATTAACAAGTGCACGTACAAATTTTATGCTGGGTTTAATTTGAAAAACGCTGCTGTTCTCGCTGGTATTCGCATATTTATTAAAGCCTAAATTTTAAATTGAGACTTTCAATATTTATTAGATAGTCATAAATAATTAAAAGAGGATTTCGATTCCCTGGGACAGTTGATGGAGCGTAAAAACTGTAATGTAATGTAGGTCGCTCTGGATGAAAGCGTCTATTAAAAGCATAAATGTAGAATGTGAAATCTAAAAGTAATGGCGCTTAGCTAATCCACAGGTTGGACACAAGATGGCGCACATATTTAAAACTTCAAATGAAACTTTATAATGGGATATTTAATTTTGTTGTTACTGCATGCAATATAATTATAGGAAGTGACTAAATGAGCTAAATATAATCGTTTTACCTCAGTTGGTGTAGTTTAGTCCAAAAGACCAAGTGTTTCACCAGCTCATGAACCCCACTCTCTCCCATTCTCCAGTTCTCCAACCTGTAAAAGAACAAAACGCTCAATAGAACTTTTAATAAAATTACACATTGTATTTTTTTGGATCAGTTATTTTGGTCTTACTCCATCTCTTCTATCTGTCTGAAGTCTTTAAAAGAGGCCAGCAGAGAGATCATCTCAGAGCTTCTCAACACATCGTAAACCTCCAAATGAATTTTGTTCAAGCTGTGAAAGCAGAATAAAATATAAGACAAATAATTGTATGTAAACTAATTACAAACAATAAATGATTATTTAAATAATTACAAATGCAATAAGTAATTGCAAAAAATAAACAGTGAAGACACGTTTTTATTGTATAATAATAAATAAATACAATTAACAAATAATTGTGCTTTTACTTTTTGCTTTTATTGAAATGTATTTCATAATTTCTCACCTGAGCCTTCGAAGGGAAGACAGACCACCAAACACCGAAGACAGGATGTGAACCCCCTTCGCGTCCAGAACCACAGAGTCCAGCCTGCAGAAATCAGAACATCAAGCTTTGACCTTTGACCTTAGAGTACAAGCGGTGTGACGTACTGTAGTTCTATGAGGAAGTGGCTATGTGCGAGTCCTTCGATCACATCTTGAGCACGAGCCGCGGTCCATCCAGAGCTCCGAGAGAGACTGTAGAAACATTCATGCATTTTAACCTTCTCAGCCCAAAACTGTAAAACCTTACTTTTGAATTAATAACATATTTTTACAAAGCAATCTTACTTGAAGGACTTCAGATTGGGCAGCTTTTGTAGAGCTCTACCAAGCGCTGAAGATCCATCATCTCGTAAGTCCAAGTTAGACAAACTGCAGAACAGGAGGACAACAGTGTGGAGACCAAATCCACAGAAAACAATTTACCTTTCAATAAAGCTCACTACACAAAAAACCCACCTCAGACTTTCGAAAACAGGGCTTTTTGGCAACGTTTCAGCAAGAACCACAACCTTGCCCTCAGTTGATCCTTTCATATCAATCCTGTGGTAAACGCACAATTAACACTCGTCGACATGTGAAACACACGCTTAAACACACAGTGAGACTCACGTGAGGTTCCGGAGATTCGGTAAAGAGGGAATCACGGCACTGAAAAACTCTGCTGCCTTCTGATCAACACTAAGCTGAGAGAAACTGCACAAAAATCATCTCATCACCACACAAAAAAACACAACCTCCGCCAGCAGAGGAAGGCAAAGTACGGGCAGAATGTCCCACACCCATATTTACGCAAATATAAGCACCACTATTTCCAACATTGGAAACTTAAAAACTTGGGTGGTTCTTAGAAGCGCATGTTTCTAACATGCTAAAACTATAAGCTTCCTTCATTTCACATTTATTTCACAAAACGACAACGCAGCGACACTTATCAGTGGCTAAATAACACTGAACGAAATAAAAATTAAATACAATACCATGGCAAACTCATGTCTTGAAAACCGGAATATGCCCATATATGGACATAGCAAGTGGAATCATAGCACCCCCTGCTGGAGATATACTCTACTACATTTAGAAATAATAATTAGCTTCACAAATATGTATCATTCAATATGTAATATTCAAAAAATATTCAAGTTAAAGAGTCACAAGTTAGTTTTTTTTTTTAAAGTAGTACTGTTAAGAAAAGTATTTAGCCAAAAGTTTAGGTCAGAAAACCAAGAAAGTAATATACTTTTTTTCGTATATTAATGGAATTTTTATTTTGTGCCTGAAAAATCATGACGGTGCTTATATTCGTGCAAATACGGTAGTATTCACTGCAAATTACAAACTTCTTCAATCTTCAAATACATCAGCTAAAGTCAGAACAAATCTGATCTGAGAACTGACGAGACCAACTGATTCATCCAACTTTCTAACCACTTCGCTTTTCCATGTCTGGGTCATCACTGGGCCTAAAGGTGGGACAACAGATTGGTGTCCGGCCAATCAGAGTGGAAAGAGTTTCTAGTGGTTGACCTCGTTTTTCGCTTCCCAAACACATTTAACTTGCTGAATAAGTCAGTAACCACAAAAATGACTTATTCTCAATATTGCAAAATTAATATCTCCAGCGACGCCCCGGTGAATTGTTCTAATTTTTTTTTTGCTGTGATTTTTTTCCTAGGCAACTTATGAAGTTGGCGATCCATTGAACATGTCTTTATAAATGCACCGTGAATGCGCATTAACTCTGTTTAGACGTAGATTAATAACTCTCCGCAGGTGTTTTGGTACTGAAATACTCGGGGTAAGCAAGTTTAGGGTTAATCAACTGAGAGTTCATGATTTAGTAGATGGTAAGTTAACCCTGCTTTCTGGAATACAGCTCAGACAAAAACAGTTGATAACAAAAAATTGACTGTAAATAATGAACATAAAATAACATATAATATAATACAAAAGCAAATAAAATAACGTAATACAAAAGCAAATAAAATAACAAAAGCATATAATAATACTGCATACAAATGTTAATATTATTACGTTCAATATTTATAAATAAATGATTATATATTTGTTATATATTATATATATATATTATATATATATATATATATATTATATATGTAAAAGGCACCTTTTGAGTGCCTCGAGACTATCTTGTGCTGCTCGAATCCATCATATTTTAATAATAGTAATTAAAATAAAAATTAGAGGTATTATTTTTAATTCAAAAGTTTGTCCACCTTTGATCAACAGACCCGCACTATAAATACAGACCTCCATCCTAACACTCACGTGAGCTTCTGCAGGCCGTGACACTCCAACAGAAGAGGAATCAGAGGACTGAGATCTTTCCCTTCTAATTCATTCTCATCAAAACTAAAGAAAAGAATCAACACACGGAATGAAACTCTGACGTCAGATAGAGATCCACTACATCAAACACACCTTATAGACCGGAGAGCCGGTCGTGTGACGTCTTCAGCATGAGTTCTGCTGGAGACGAGCAAAGCTGTAGGTCTGTGAGGAACACGAACACACCGACTTACCTGGATGATGATCTCGGACGGAAATCAGCATCTGTAATGATTCTGACAGACGCACGCTCTATCCTGCAGATGGACATCAGTGGGAGATTAGTTTTAAAGTCCATAACAGAATAAAACGGTACAGTGGTACATGAGTGATTCAATGTGTTTTTTTAACCCTAAAAAGTCTTCCAAGATATGTGTCGTAAATTGGTTAATTTTTTTTTTATTTCTTCTTCTAACTTTCTTGTTACCATGTCATCCAGAAAAGAAATGTGTTGATAATGCATTGAGAAAATTGCTGATGATTTCTTTTAATGTAAAGAAGGGAATTATGGAGAGTTTTACCAATATGGCCACCACGGACCATATCATTTAACCATTTGCATTTAACCCATCAAGTGAACACACACAAACCTGGAGCAAGATGTGGTGCCTGGGGAGCATGTGGGGGACGGTGTCTTGCTCATGTTTTATTCAATATTTGTTATTTAGTTACATGAAACACACAATATGGAGTGAGATTCTGAAGTTTAACACCAATTTAAGGCGTTTTAAGTCATCCTTATACTGTATGTATTAGTTATTGGTAGGGTTGACCTGAGATCTCGGATGTTTGGCTGCACATTCAGGCACTTTGCGATGAGGCCGACCGAAGCCTTTCCTGTCAGCCATGGCTCCTCGATCCTGACAAAACACTCAGACGTTAAAGACAATCTAAGCTGCAGGGCTGTTTCTATGCAAAGTCACTTCATATTAATTTTATAGATGTTTTTTTTATTTCTAGAGGTTTAATAATTTTAGATAAAAATGTTTTTGTGGATGTGAAATTATGTAGCCATTTTGTTTTCATCTTGGTCTTTATAATAAATATAAATTCAGAAAATATAAAGTATGGCACTATGAGTAAACCAAAATAGAACCAATTCAATATAATGTCACATGATATATAATCTATTCATTATAGAAATTTAATCCAGATATTTATTATTTTAAGTATCTATAAAAAAAATAATAAACTTTATATATATTTATAAATATATATATTTTTATACACAGTGCACAGTGTATATATACCTAAATGTATAAACATATATATATATATATATATATATATATATATATATATATATATATATATATCTGCACATAATAAAGGAAAACCGATGATAATATACAGTATTTTATATTAAAAGAATTTGATCAAATTCCTACCATATATTCCATTGTTGTTTCCCGAGCTGCTTCACAAAACACTCAATGTGTTCGGACTGCAGAGAATTATTCTGTAATCTATAAATAAGAAAACTCATTATATTGTGAAATATGTGATGTTTTTTTTTTTTTTATCTGGATCTAAATATGAAGTGAATAAAATGAATGAACAAAGTAATATCAGGAAGACAACAAAAATGAAAGACTTTGGTGAGATGTTTCTCTGTGGCCCGAATAGTAGAGCTGGTGTTCGCAACACCAATGTTGTGGGTTTGAATCCCAGGCAGCGTTAACGTTAAGCGACTTGCATTGCATTACACCAAACTGTAACTTTTTCTGTCTTAAAGATATTAAAGACCATAAATAAAAATAAAAATAAACGTGTGCAGTTGCTCTTACGTTATGTTCTGAATGGTGGGTAGTTTGGCAAGAGCCTCCAGTAAATATAACTGACTTTGACTGTGCAGCTGATTAGATGATAATCTAGGTACAAAAGAAAGGGATTTTTACTCATAAATAGACACTGATTAATTATGAAGAACATCTCTGAGAAAAGTTGCGGGAATATGATTGATAAGGCGACTTTTTAATCCTCAGACGTACTCACTGTAGTGTAAGAAGTCGGGGGCATTTGTTCAAGATCTCGACAAGCTTCTGTACATGACTGAGTTCAAAACTGCACTGCTTTAGTCTGCGCTCAATAAAAGAGATGTACAACCACAAGAAGAGTACAAGTTGATTATAGAAAGTACCAAGGCGTTTAGGAAAGTACCTCAGAGTTTTGCCGCTGACGTGTTCCTGCACAAAGCGAATCAAAGACTGATCTTCCACACCAAGACTGAAGGGGAGAAAAACATGCTGACTTATTTTTGACGTAGAAGGACGTTGAAGTTAGACTAAAGAATTAACCCTATAACTTGAGGACGAATCATTTTCTGTAGCTCACTTTGTTGTAAAAGTGAGGTGTGTTGTCGTGAAGCAAGACGGACGCATATAAAATGTCTGCAGTGTGAACATGACACAAAATGGAAATAAATGTAACCACAAATGCTAATGCAAAGCGACTGAATCACTTGCTGAAGCACAAAGTTTATTTCCAAACTGTATGTGTGACTTGTAAGAACTACAGAATTCTGTGGTTGATCTGACATAATTTATAGAAAATAAGAAATGGTGATCACAAGAGAAGTATCAGTATTGGATCAAGAAGACAAGCTCAAGAATAAAGCTTCTTTGACTTAGACTTATTATTAAACTGGTACTGGTATCGTATCGGGAATCAATAATGTAATCAATGCATCACTTGCAGGTCATTAATATGCGTCGGTTTGTGGCTTTTGATGCCATTTTTAGACAATAAACCTCATTGCTTTGGCACGTAGACATTGCTTCTTTCCACTTCCTCTTAGGCCTGCAGAACATTGTAAACTTCTTAAAGATTAACCTTATGGCGTGTTACCTGACTTCAATAGCGGCGACTTTCTCACACGTGTTCATGGAGTTCACCAGATGTAGCGCCCCAACCTGAGTAATTCTGTTTCCACTGAGGCTGCAACAAACGAAGCAACAATTGTTTCAGAAGCAAACCAACACGAGGAGGAAGTGATGGGAACTACCTCACAGAGCTGGAGATTTTTAACTTGGGTAAGAACCCGACCAAGCATTTCACCCCCTCATCTCTGAGACGATTACGAGACAATCTACAGGGTAAAAAGAAGAAAAGTTGGTGGCTGAGATCAAGGTCAAAACCAAACTTCAGATCCCAAAAGACAAGGGAAACACACAAAAACATGTGGAGAACAAGCTTTTGTGTTCTTCCATTGTTCTTCTAGGCTTCCTCAGCGTCTCCACTTTAAAACATGTTAAAGAAAACTGGAGATGTTGTTAGTCTAAAACAGTGGTGTAAAGTACTTGAGTAAATGGACTTCAAATGTTTTTACTTATACTGAGTATGAAAAATTTAAGCATCTTTTACTCTCTACTTGACTACATTTGTGATTGAGTATCTGCACTCTTTACTTCACTATATTTGAATGGACACTTACTGTTACTCGTTACATTGTGATTGTGCGCGATAAGGTGGCATCTTTTTCTATCGCGATTAATTTATTGGGCGGATGAGGTGAATATCGCCATCTGCAGGATGCTGAAGGTACTGGATGCTATTTTTGAGCTAAATCACATGAACGTCAATTAGTGGCTTGATAAACACCGGGTTAAATTAGTGACATTAGCACATTTGAGTTTGACTGAGACACTTTTGGTTCTTTTTTCATACATTTTGTTCTGCCACTTTGAAACATCGAGGTGTTAAATTTCATTTCTATATAGAATATTTAGATATATTATATTTTGCATGTTTTAGAGCCTAGATTCACTACAAGTAAAATACTCAAGTTCTTTTAAAATTTGATACTTCCAACTTTAACTCGAGTCTTCTTGGAACTGGTGACATGTAGCTTGTAATGGAGTAATTTTCACAGTAAGGTAACAGTACAGTACTTAATTATTTTCAGGTACTCTTTACACCTCTGTTCTGAAGGTTCTAGTATTATACATCCTAGTTTCTAGCATATCTAAAGAACAGCGGAACCTTACTCCAGTTCTGCCAGATGCGGACAGTCCTCCAGTATCCTCGAGAGCTCCTCAACGTCGCTTAAGCCCAGTGTGTATTCTGTGAGTCTGTTACGGGATTCATACGTGATTACTAAACATCAGAACTTGTACGGAGCTACACATTGCAGGAAACTTGCTTGCAAATGGCTGCCACTGCTTTGTCAGGAACAAACCGAATGAACGCTTCTCCCTGGTCCCTGGGAATCATCAAAGTTAGCTCTTTAGGCTTAATAAATAGGCATCGATGAATTATGATATGTAATTTCATGTAAAGAACACACCGGAATTCTACGGCTGTGACTCGCCGACACTCTGCAAGAGATCTGACCAATAACAGAGCTCCGTTCGAAGACAGCGTGACACCGCTCAAGCTGATGGGCACAAAGATCATAGTCAAGATGTGGTGTGGACTCACCACAGCATGACAGCGAAGCTCAAAACCACCTACTTTAGCAGATGAAGACACGTCATGTCAGAGAGAGACAACAGCAGCCTTTCAGCCGACTCATCCGACAGCTTTAAATGAGAGAACCTGCAATGGCAAACAGAGAAGAACTGCAGAATGATGCTCTTGCCTTTGGTATGAACAAGCTCAGAGATGCTCACTTAATCTCCAGCAGGCTTTTACACTTGACTAGTCGCTCACACAGTTTCTCCATGTATGCCGGTTGGATGGTAGTATTTGTTAAGCTGGAAAAGACAACAAATATACAGATCAACGAGTGAGAAGATGGCTGGAGAAGACAGACCACAGAAACTCAAAAGAAAGTCAAAAAATTACCATAGTGTATGCAAACGTAACTGCGGTTGGTTTACGCTGCAAGATCTGGAGCAGAAGAAAGAAATCCACAGAATATTTTTTCAAGTTTTATGTTGAGATGGTGACACAACAATTCTGTACCGTTTGCTGGTGTCAAACCACAGAAGCAATTTTTCTTTTCCGTTGCCACTGAAAAAAAAAAAACCCACCACTGTTAGCTGCTTGTGAGTAAGAGTGAAAGGAAGGAGATGGTTTGTGGAGTAATGGTACCTGGCTTCCACCCTCCTCAAGCCGTTCTGGGTGGAGAGAGCAGAAGTCAGATGAAGAACTCCATCCAGATCCACGGCGTTGTCACTGACACTGCGAGCGTGACGGACAGATCAACCCACTGAAACATCTCCAGCACACCAACACAAACCTACTTCAGCTCCTGCACCATGGGGAGTTTAGGTAGAAGATCCAACAGCTTTATTAACCCCTCGTTTCCCAGTGTGTTGCTGGACAAACTGTGGGAAAACAGATTTGTGAGCAATTCATCGCCATATAATGTGATGTCTATTTGAGATGAGTGATAGAAAATACGGGAATTTACTCTAACGTGGAGAGGGAAGAGAAGTGCTTGAGTTTGTTGCACAGGCTGGTCACGTGGGAACTCGAGATGTTACGTTGTCTCAACCTGAACCAGCAAATGTCAATTAGCGGATTTATGAAGCAGGTCTGTCTAACTATCAATCATTTTACAAGCATTTGTCTTGTAAATTAATAGAAAAGTGGAAAAGGAAGCTAATACATACACTACATTTCTTCTCTGGTTTGTGTCCTTTAAGTTGCCGATTTCACTAAACAAGAGCAAATTAAAGTTAGTAAAAACATTGAAAAATATCTATGAATCTGTATATTCATTACAGTTATCTGTGTGTGTGTGTGTGTGTGTGTGTGTGTCAGTCTCTCTACTATCTATCTATCTATCTATCTATCTATCTATCTATCTATCTATCTATCTATCTATCTATCTATCTGTCTGCCTGTCCTTCCATCCATCCATCTACCTACATACCAGTCTGTCTATCCATGTCTGTCTCACTACTATCTATCTGGTTGTACTTTCATCCATCCATTCATCAATCCATCCATATGTGCTGTCCTCTCCATCCTGTCCGTCCTCTACTTACTTATCATCATATCCTTCTCTCTGCTTTGTCCATCCATTCATTCATCCATCCACCTACTGGTCTGTCTGTCTGTCTGTACTATCTGTCTGTCTGTCCGTCCGTCCATCCATCCATCCATCAATTCTCCTACCTACCTGTCTGTCTGTCTGTTTTTCTTTGCCTGTCTCTCTACTCTTTATCCATCTGTCTGTGTATCTATCAATCATGTATAACAGCTTACGTATAGTATACCCACCCCACACACAGACACATACTATTTTGAGCTGTGTTTAGAGAACATCACACACATTAAACTATGTAACACTCCACAACAGATTAGATTAAATATTGATTATTGTCGCTAGAAAGCTAGTGTTCATGGATCAATCAGTACCTACCAAGCGCCATCAGAGGAGTGCGAGAAGCCAAGCCGGAGCTCAGCGTTTGCTCTGTGAACAGTGACAGAGAACGGTCTCAGTTTGTTTAGCCAGAAACAGAATATTGGCTTGTGGTTCAGCCATTTGCAACAATGCTTACTCAACATAGACTTCATTAACAGAAGGGCAAACAGCCATTTCTTCAACCAGTGCAAGAACTCCATCCGTGCTGATGATATTTTTCCCCATCCTGTGAAAGTGAAAGCAGCAAGATTGTTTCAGCTCTACGTATATCAGAATATATGCAAACGTGTAAAGTACTTGAGTAAATAGACTTTGTTATTTTACTTGAGTATTTTGGCTACTTAGGGTTTTTTTTACTTTGTAAAGTATCAGAAATATAACCGTTACTTATTACAAAGGGATTGTGTGCGACAAGTCTGCATCTTTTTCTAATGTGGTTAATTTTTGGGCGGACAAGGCGATATCGCCATCTGCAGGATGCTGAAGGTACTGGATGAGATTTATGACCTAAATCACGTGAATTAGCGGTTGCACTTTTTTGCATTTTTGAGTTTGACTGAGAGTGTCTTTCTCTTCTTTTTTAAATCTATTTTGTTCTGCCACTTTGAAACAATGAGGGGTTAAGTTTTATTTCTATATTAAGAAATAAAACCTCATAAATGAAGAGAGTCTTGTTTTTCAATCCTAAATTAAATACAAGCTTACTTTTTTTTTACAGTAAAGTGTCCATACTTTTACTCAAGAATGGTTTGCTGGTACTCTTTACACCTCTGAATATATGGGGAAGAATGAGTGTATAAATATAAATCGTTAATTATTGAAAAAGCATATAAGACTCTATAAGTATATAAACTCTACTTTACTTACAATGCTGAAGAAAAGTTAGGCATTGTGGATAGTGCTTTGGCAACCATCAAAATTCCTTCGTCTTTTAAAGCATTATCACGGAGACTTGTTGAGAATCAGAAAAACAAAAACTAAATTAGGAATAGTGAAAACCGTATAAATTGTGAATATGCACCGTCTTACTTCAGATGTTTGAGCTGTGGACACTGAGGTAAAGTCGCAGCAAGTTTCGCAGCTCCGGCGCACGTCAGACCTCCGCTGATGAACCTGCGAATCAGAGACGTTCAGAAAGGTCACATCTTCACACCAAAACACTCAAACTCACTCTAATCGCTGCAGAGCCTGGAGTTTACAGATGCTGCTGCACAAAGCCTCCGCAAACCGGTCTTCATACTTCCGACTGTGGAAACTGAAAAATACATTAGATCAAAAAACTCCACACTTTTTACGCAAAAGCCTTGATAAAAATACATTCTTCCATTTGTGAAACGTACATGAGGTGATCAACGTTCTTGAAGCTCGGGAAGATCTCCAAGCATTCCAGCTCTATGGAGCAGCCACTAAAGTCCAGACACACGTTCTGATCGGCAGCGGCTATCACAAAGGCCAGCGCTTCCATGTCCACCGGGTTCAGCCAGATGTTCCTCATCTCAAATTTAGACCTTGAACCAATTATCCGTGCTAGCTTCTCATCTTGCGTCTCATGAACGCAGCGGCAAAGCTCTACAATTTTGGGACCAGTCTGACTGGAGCTTCCTGAAAAAGTGCAAAGAACCTTGCGAACAGTGTTTTGGCGACTTTGAATCCAAGAAGCGGCATCTTCACGTCCAATAAGCTGGACCAGTATGGAGGCGCAGGACTCAGCTGCCAGTCCACAAACATACAGATGGAGAGAATCTGTAAACACTGACTTTGGATCTGTTTTGGCCGTCCAGCGTGTTTTCAAGCTCATCTTGTTCTTCAGTTGACGTTCTGTGATTTTCTGACTGGTCATGAGATGGAGAGCAGCAAGAAACTCCTGCATTGTGAGGTGCATGAAGGTGAATCCAGATCTGGAAGATTTATCCTCGCACGTCAGCGTCACGTGTGAGAGAATCCCAGTTTTTACACCAAACCTCTGGAGGTTGATAGATACTTCCGTGTCCCTGAAGATGATGCTCTTC
Organism: Paedocypris sp. Pulau Singkep; assembly: GCA_017309775.1. Classification (NCBI taxonomy): domain Eukaryota; kingdom Metazoa; phylum Chordata; class Actinopteri; order Cypriniformes; genus Paedocypris; species Paedocypris sp. Pulau Singkep. The sequence continues at coordinate 8,999,859 of MU204410.1, forward strand.
TTCTCCAGACCTTGTAGGGCCAGGTTGCTCATCTCGTCAATCTGAGATCTGAATTTTCTTAACAGAGAAGCATTGGACATCTCACTTCCAGTAAAGCGCCTGAGGAAGGCCATCAAGATGTGCATGTAGATCTGTGTTAAGGAACGTGGAAGGTCAGCCTCGGCTTTTCCACTGGAGAACAGATGATCCAAACATACACAGCAGATATGACAGAGTCCAGGCACATGAGACATGGACAAAAGATGACGGTTCTCCATCAGCAAACTCACAGCTTTGCTTTTCAGATTCTCTCCTTTTTCCTGAAAGAACTGCTCAGCATATTTCCTCACAGCCGTTCGATCAAACCCCTGAAGCTCATAAATGCAGCTGCTCTTAAACATGTCCATCACGTCCCTGGGCCTACAAGTTATCAAGATGGTGCATTTTGGAAGAATGAGACGATTGCATAGTCCTGAGAGGAGATCCTTTATCGACAGAGATGTGGAAAACTCCACTCCACTTGGTAGCTTTCTGGGATTGGTGAGTTTGTCTTGGAACTCATCATATCCATCAAATATAAAACAGACCTTTTCAGGATGAGAGCAGATATAGCTGATCACAACTTCACTTTGCTCCTCATCTTCTTCACACGGAGGATAGAAAAGAAAGAGCAGCTCTTTGAGAGACATGTTTTGAGAGATCATGTTGAGTTGGCGAAACTCCAGCAGGAACAGCAGGTCAATAGATGGAAACGACCCTTCAGTCCAGCGATGGCCAAGACGGTGCACCAGAAGAGTCTTACCAGATCCTGCTTGACCCAGCAACAAGACAACTTCACTCGTGTTCTTGAGAAGAGAATCCGCTGACAATTTTTCCCGACTGTCCAGTAAAGTTTGAGGCTGGTTGCATCTCTCTTTCATCCGAGGAACGTTTCTGTGTCCCACATGAACCCATGTTTCCTCCAGACCGATGGTACTTGCAACGCCTTGGGTCACCGTTTTGTGTTTTTCCAGGATCCTGGATTTTAGAGCATCCATGTAATTCTGCAAATAATCTGAGGAAGATCATCAGACATTAACTATTGACAATATCTACACAAAACCCAAAGCACACATTAGGTTGGAGGTCAAACAAGATTAACATGTAAGACACACTCAAGTTTACCATTTAATTAACATGGACATGGATAAACACAGACTGTAATATTATTCCAGAAGAAAAAAAATGAGATCCTGCCCCATGTGGAGAAGTTCAAGTTTCTCAGAGTCTTGTTACACGAATGAGGCTTAAAAACGAACGTGAGACTTATTTAGGAACCTCAATTTGATACCGTCTTCTTTCAGTCACAACCTTAGTTCCAAATCTCACACCGGCTTCTCCTTTCTGGTGTCCATCTCCCTACCTTCTGGATCAGTGGTCATTTCATAAAACCTCTCTGACCTGAATACTTACCAAGCTCTGCTTTCCTCACTCATCTAACATCAGTTTTTACCAGAGTAAGTTCAATGGTGACATGCGTAAGCTCTTTTCCAACTTCTCCTCCCTCCTCTAACACCAAATCAACCAAAAAAACCTCAATTTTTCTTTAACAAAGCATCAACAATTAGCAGTCAATTAATCTACTCTAGATGTTCAACTGACCCAATCCCTTCTGATCTCATGCAGTCAACCTATTCAGCAGTACTTCCAGCTCTTTTTGAAATCCTCAACACCCCTTTATCAACTGGAAGTGTCCCAAGAATGTTCCAACAAGCAATGGTGACCCCACTCCATAATAAAAGAACATCCTTGGATTCAAACCCAATTGAATTACAGATCATTGATTACATTAAACTTCTCTACTACCCTTCATGACCAAAGTCCTTCAGAGTATTTCAGCAACTGACAAAAAACAACCTTCTGGAACCAAATGATACGGCTTCAAGAGTGGTCAATTGGTATGGCCACTACAGCCATACAGTAGTGTCAAATCCCATTGACTCTAAGCTCTTCATTTCCTTCTATCCGGCCAACCAGACTCTCTCTCTGCTTGTCTCGCAAACTACTCCAACTCGAACACAACCTCCAACTGTGACAAGACAGAACTCTTGATGAGTCTTGCTCACTCATCCATACAACACAACTTTAATCTAAGACTGCTTGGAATCTTGGCATTGTGTTTGATGACTTGCTTTCTCTGTACACATCTTTTGACAGCCAAGTTGAGTAGAGTTGCTCTAGTCTTTACTAAACCGAATCAAGTTCAAAGCTTTCTCGCTAACCTTCAAGACCATTACTGGAACTGCAACATCCTACTCAAATGCTCCTCTTTTTGCTAGTCTGCCAAATGACTGTAAAGTAAAGATTGACAGACGGATAAGCGTATCTGCAGCAGTAATGCGGTCAATGCACCGGTCCATCGTGCGAAAGAAAGAACTAAGGCGTGGGAAAAACTCTCAATTTACTGGTCAGCCATATGGTCCTGAGCTTTTGGGACAAGGTCTCAGATACAAACAGTTGAAATTAGTTTCCAGGGTGGCAGGGCGCAGCCTAACAAATAAAATGAGGAGCTCCAACACCCTGGAGACGGAAGTCATCTCTGCTAAGGCTGCTGCACACTTGATGTGGCCCCAGATAAGTGGAGGAAAATATACCTTAATGTGCAATAAATATGTTCTATGAATTTAAAATGTAAAATTTTTTTCTATAAATTGAACAATTAAAATTCATAGAGGACAAGGCAAAAGAGCTGCCTTATGAGCTCTGTAGTTTGTGTGTCATCAGTGCTTTCTATCACTGGGCCATTAATACAAATAACAGCTCCATTTAAATAGGAATCTCTTGGGGTGGATCCTAATTGTAATTGTATAATTTGAAAGCACATATTTTCATTTATCATTTTTGCTACACACCCATTCTAACTTAATTTTCATATTTTTTTTTATTTATATTTTAATATCATTTTTATATTATAAAATATTTTGCCCTCAAAAAAAATAGATTTAAGTTATTTAAAGTTTATGTTTGAGATTTATTCTGGAATAACATTCCTGTCTGTTTTTTTGTTGCTCAGTAATTTTGTCAATAAACATTTATTAAGTGCAAAGCATTTTTGGCTTTTCTTTTCTTTTTTTGAGTGTTGGCATCTCCCACAGCATTAAAATCAAACATACCTAGTCGTGGTCGTTTCTTGTGGTGTGTTGATGAAGTGTTATTAGTACCAAGGTGAATGTTAGTTTCTGTAAAGAAAATGAGAATATAGTACAATCATCTCCAGGCTCAGCAAATGACTCAACAAAATGGCTTCAGACCATTCAATGGCTGAAGACTTTCACTTTTCCAAAACTGATGGTTCATTGTTAAAAGTGATCTGAGCATGGCTTACCTAAAGAAGGATCTGATATGGAAAGCAAGGTGGTTTCAAGCGGTAGAGGGATATCTTTACAGTGGTCAAGAATAGAATTGACAAAATATGTGCATGTAGCAGGGTCTGTAGTCCTGAGGTAGTCCAGCATGGCTGAAACACGGTCTCTGTCGAAGGTCCTGGTCTGTAGGCTTCCCTCAATGCTTGGTTCTATCCGATCAAAGATAATCTCCAGAATATCTTGGTCCTGAATGCATAGGAGGTCCACCAGCTCGCTGGCCCCTTGGTCCATCACCTCCATCACGTCCCCATCCCAGTCTAGCCTCTCCATCCTCATCCTTCGGCTGCACAAAAAAGAAACATGGGGTAATTGTTTTTCACAAACTCAATAATGTTTCTAAAATATTTCTGTAACCGGAATGTGACTGAAAAACCATGAGCAAGCATGTAAAACACCAAAAACTTATATAGATATATAGAACCTCAGCATACTTTACTAATTTATTTCAATTGTTAATTTGTGAATTCTACAGAAACTGCTTTCGAAACTATAAAACCGAACCATAGCGATCGGTTGTTCTCCAGTCGGTGACTGGGAACTGGCAAGAACTAAAAATCCATATAATCGCATCCATTAAAATCTAGTTTTTCCAAAATGAGGGAAAAATATATTTCAGCAGTCTTGCTTTTCTATTGCGTTTTTTCTCAAGTACGTACATTGGAATGATGCAGAATTCCGTCGGCTCCGGTCCGGGATCTGTAGAGATAATGAAACTAAAACGCCGGAGTTTACTTTCGATTTCTTTCAAATGCGCAATGGATCAGACAAATACATCACATGACAAAATATATTGCCTCAACAGAAAACTTTTGAATACCTTCGTAACATGTTCGTTTTCGTTTTCATGACGAAAACAGTTTAAAATTCTAGGGTTTTTTTCGTCCGGAACAAAACCATATTTGGATGCATTTGATCAAAATCACTGATAATTTAGTCCGAAACGAGTGCAATTGTGTTTCAATGCTGCATTGACAAAGTATAATACTTGAAAAGCGTAATCGGTTGCACGATTAGGAATTATTTACACATTCGTATCGACTCTACCGCACATACTGGAAATAATTTAATCCTAAAATGTTTGTCGACATCTACAGTATTTTACGTTTTGACGAGATTTAAACATTGCCAATTTATGTATACATACTTTTGCTGAGGACACGAGGGAAATACGAAAAATGAAATGCTTTCGGAGTAACAGCGGCACCACACGATAAAATCACGTTACTGCATTAGAGAGAATCGGCTATTTATTTAAACGGCGATTTAAATCTATAGACTATTTTCTGCAATTCAATCAAAAAAATTAAAATGAATCTAACATTTTTACACAACTCATGAAGAGATGTTAATAGTCGCAGTAAAACTGAAGGTGGTTTCCATGCTGAAGGAGAAATACAGGTTTAACCAGATATCAATTATACACAATCAGATCCGCGTTTGAATAAAACAAACGTTTATTTAAAGAAGCATCAGCCAAATAATTATGGTAGTTGTGAGATCATTTTACAGTCAGATAATGATTTCTATTTACAATGCATTAGCAAAACAATTAGCAAAAACCCTTTAAACTGCTAAACATAATTCTTTAAAATAAAATAAAAACACGATAAGCGTTGGCCCATGAAGGTCTGTATGTGCATGTAGTTTGGAGGAAATGAAACAAAGACTTTTATTCCAGTGTCCTTTTCAAGAATTCCACCAGGAGATGTTGTGGGAATCCAAAATCCAGCTGGACGACCACAAACCCCTGAGCAGAGAACAACATCACATCTTCAGATCAAGCTCCATCATTCGTGAAGAAACCATCTCAAAAGCTTCTGATAAATGATAACATTAGCCACAGCTGACCAATCACCAGCCAGCGCTGAACTTGAATAAAAATATTATTTCAGTTATACATAAAAGTAAAAAGACAGACATACAGAGAGATAAACAGATGGACAGAGACAGCTATTTCATTTGACCAGGTATAAATATTTGACCAGCAAAAAAAAAGATGGAAAAGAGGGATATAATTTTATTTAGAATTAATTTAAAAAAAATTTTAATATTTAATTTTAAGCAAAATTAATATGAAATAGAGATGAACACGCTCACGTCTTGAGGCAAAACTTCCGGATTGATGATGTCGAAGAGATTAAGGCCGTGTTCATCCATCACGGCGGTTAAAACTGGCTCCAGATCTGTTCGTGCACAGCACAAGTGATGCAGAGAATCCACGTGTGGTACACGTTTTCAACGAATCAGAATCACTTATGTATTCCCATGGTTATGGATTTATGCATTGGATACGTTTATTATGTTGCACACTTGTTGAAACTTTTCTGAGCTTTCAAATGCATAAATACCAGTAGTAAATAATAACTGTTTCCTTTATTAAAAATACGCACGAATAAACAATTATTGTTACTTACGTGAGACTACTTTAGGGATGCCCATCTTTTCAACAGCTTCAAGAAGATAACTTCTCAAACCTGGATCCGTCTTTGGTGCAACAGGGTAAAATATTACAAAGAGTATACGAGAGAGATATGGAGGTACGTCTCCTCACCTCAGCAAGTGTCTCTGCAGTGGACACTTTTAATAAAGAGATGCTATTGTGATCAGAAGAACAGAAGACTTGGTGAGGAACTGACACTGAGATGCTCCTTAGGTGGTCTCACCTCTCCGCTGTGGCCTTCAGACGGAGTTTCTTCTCTGCGTACGAGGCTCGTACTACAACGGTCACGTTCTGAATGACAAACACGAGGTTTAGATTGCGCACTTGTGTCTCTTAAGGCGATTTTGAAAGCTTACGGTCTCTAAATAAAGAGCCGGAATGTGGTTGTCGGCCAGGACAAGCTCCACTCCAGCCACCGCCTGGACAAACGTCCCGCATGTGGTGGTCTGCAGGTGTGGAGCAGACAGACTCCAGGCCTTTAACACTGGACCATCGGAGCTCAGCCACTGAGGACGACACAAACATCACCAGCAAACCTTCAGGACGCTGAATGATCTGAACCTAATTTTGCATGTTTTTACAATGGTGGGTAAAAATATGCAAATCTCCCCGGGGGGTGTGAAAATGAAGTAAATATTTAAATGACATTTTTTTTAACACTAGAAGGTTCCGGTACCTTGCTCAGCAGCTCAGGTCTTGGTGAGGATAGCTCCGTCTGAAACAGATCCTGTGCAATACAAATACATGTCATTCATTTGAATATATCTTTACCTGTGTATCTGCATGGATCTATGGGAGTTTGTATCATAATTGGGACGTGATGGCCGTTTTAATACAGATTATTCAAAGCCATTGTTCTTCATTGTTCTTGTGTGTAAGAAGAGCAATGACGTCTCTTTTGGGCAGTGGAGTTAAGTACTTGAGTAAATTTTGACTTTGTTACTTGAGTATTTTATTGGCTATACTTTGTACTTGTAACAAGAATTAAAACTTTTACATCTTTATCTCTCCATTTGACCAAATTTGTGAAATTCTACCCCCGTTAAGTTCTTGGGTGAATTAGCAGTTGCTTTTTTGAACATTTGAGTTTGACCGAGACTGACTTTTTGTTCTCCTTTGACTAATTTATCCTGCCGTTTTGAAACATTGACGTGTTAAATTTCATTACCAAATTTCTTGTTTTTTTTTTTTAGCCTAAATTCAGTACGAGTAAAATAATTAAGTTCTATTACATTTTGATGTAATGTAATAGAACTACGTTTACTCAAGTATTTTGGTAACGGACAACTTGTAACTAGTAATGGAGTAATTTTCAGAGTAAGGTACATTTACTCAAGAGCGGTTTTCAGGTACTCTTTATACCTCTGCTTTTGGGTGTTTTTGAAAATCACCCTCATAATTTCAAGCCATATGAGTACAGTAATCAGAGATGCGCATAAAAGACCATCGAGTGAGACAGTCTGACCGTGAGTTCTGCTCCAGACATGCTGAGAATAAATCGTCCATCGTGGTGTGCAGCGCTGATCAGTGAATCCAGGAGTCCATCGAAGAACCAGAAGTACAGCATGCGGCTCTCGGCCAGCTGAGACGGGTGAAACACCGACGTGTTGAGGATGGACGTGTCGTTGTTGTAGGTGACCAGACCCTGTTCCGAGAAGGAACGAGAGATGCAGAACCACATTGTCTTTAAAACTTGGAACTTTTCAAACTAAACTTGCAGCACTTATCTAATTTAGTATTGAGATCTGGTAACTGGCCATTTTAGGACAGGGAACTTTGACATGTTCACGAAGTCAGTCTTAGATGATTCACGCTATAAGACATGGCGTGTTATCCTGCTATAAGTGGCCACCAGAAGACGGCTCACTGTGGTCATGATGCACTAATGGCCCCAAGTGTGCCAAGTGACCTGATGTCAGGGCGGATGCCAAACTTTGACTGAACCATCTGAATGTCAAAGCAGAAATTGAGACTCATCAGACCGAGCTACATACATTTCCAATCTTCTATTGTCTAATGGTTTACCCAGCAGTCTCAGTTTTATGTTCTTAACAGGAGCGGCACCCGGTGTGGACTTCTGCTGCTGTAGGTACTGGGTGCAATTAATAAGATAAATCACGGTTGCACTTTTTTCCACATGTGTGACTTTTATTCTTTTTTATCTATTTTCTTCTGTCATTTTAAGTTTTTGCAAGGGAAGTATCTAAATGAATTATTTACGGAAAATGAGGAGCGCTAAGTTTAAGTAAGACGTGTCCCTTTTGTGAGGACATGAACCATCAATGAAAACAAGTAATTATTTAGTAGTAACATGTGTAATATCTCCAACATTAAATCATGCAAAAAAATTGACGCTTCATTTTTACACATATTGCGCTCCTAAAAGCTCAACTAATTTTTTTTAAATGAATACGTAATTTCAGAGCTTAAGTCTCTACAGGTTAAAGAGCAGTTGAACAGGTGAACCTAAAAAATAAAGAGACCAGCGAGTATTTCTAACTCTAGTAAAACAGTCTTTCACCTTGTGGTATGATTCAATGTAACTGGCTTTGATGATGGGAAACGACGTCACGGAAATGTCGACACCGATGTCTCCGTCACTGAGGAACTGCTCTGATCAGAGAGAAGAGAGTGTGTTAAACATCTCAGAAGAACGTTTCAATCGTGTTGAAACCTGCTCCGTTAACCTGCTTGCTCCTGTATGAAGGCGGCGAGAATGTTGGCCACACTGTTGATTTCTTTACAGATCTGTGACGAAACAGTGTTGCACACATTAAAAGCACAGTGTGTGAATGAAAGAAAAAGAGACGTGTCTATATAAAAGAGAATGGGTGAGTGAATGAATGTGTGTGTGTGTGTGTGTGTTTGTGTGTGATTAAGAGAGAGAGAGAAATTGAGTTCTAGCTCAAGTTCATTTATATAGAGCTTTTTAGAGAAAGAGAGTGAGAGAGAGAGAGAGAGAGAAAGAGAGAAAGTTCAAGTTCAAGTTAATTTATATGGTGTTTTTCTTAGTCCCAGACCAACGCAAAGACGCTATGCGGAATTAGGGGGGAAAAAGTCTTTAAAGAATAAATATATCTATTGTTCATCTGTGTGTGTCTGACTGTGTGTGTGTGTGTGTGTGTGTGTGTGTGTGTGTGTGTGTGTGTGTGTGTGTGCTAATCTGTAGGAGGAAAGCGCGCGCTCTAAACACTCACCTGAGACTTCACCACTAACTTCATGGTGAAGGTCACAATATCTGTGAAGAGTTTTTTCATAAGTCCAGGACTGAAAAGACCCAAACAAACGGTCAAAGCAAAGAAGATAAAAGAAAGAAAGAGTGCGGAGATCTCACTCTCGTTCTCCCTGGAGCATCAGCTTCAGTCTGTGGAAGGTGAGGGAACAGTCGGACGTGTCGGCCGCCACTCTGCCTTTCCCACAGTCTGACACACACACACACACACACACACACACACACACACACACACACACACACACACACACCGCAGAATAAAAACGTGTGTGTGTGTGTGTGTGTAAAAGATACTTGAGCTGTCTGAGACTCACAGAGTTTGGGATTTATGTCCAGATCAATCTGTGATTCCACTTCGAAATCCACCGACTGAGCCACACTGAGCCTGTTCACCAGCATTACAGCCACAATCAAACAAAAAACACAAAGAAATCAAGAACAGATACGAAATACAAAGTAACCTGTGTACAATAAACTCAAATGGCTTCTCAGTGTCTTCTACATTTATACCTGTATGCGTGTGTGTGTGTGTGTGTGTGTGTGTGTGTGTGTGTGTGTGTGTGTGAGTGTGGGTGCACACGCATATAAACATACATGTGCACACAATATTTTTGTTTAGCCACAAGTAAGGTGCAATTTGCCAGGGGCGTGTTCCAAAAACCAAGGGATGTGGTAATGGCTTACTCAGGTAGGTTTGAGGGTAAGTAAGTGGTTAACCTCGGCTTTCGGTTCAACACATGGAATTAACTTTCTGGGTGAGTAACTACAGTTAATACAATTATATACTGCACTATAATTGTTTGCATAAAAATATGTAGTTTAAAACATGAAGAAAAAGTGATTTAAATTAGTTTCATTTGTTGCATTTTAATTTAGCCTTTTATTCTAATACGAAAGCTTTTCTAAGCAATCATGAATTCTTTGTAATGAAATCTGTCAGAACTGCTAAAATGATAAAAATCAAACGCAGAGAAGTGTAAACCCAAAATGCAGGGGAAAAAATCCAAAATCAAATCTGAAGGGAAAAAACACTTTGGTTTAATAATTCAAAAATCCAAAACTATACTATATACTACACCAAAAAAAGAAAATATTCTGCTGATAATTACAGAAAGAACAAAAAACTGACAAAGGTCAGAATCCAAAAGATTAGCACCAACCGAAACCAAATTCCTACTAGTTGTATACATGAAGAAAAACCACAATGACACCAAGACAATCAAACACTAGGCAAAGACACGGCAAAAAGATCTACATATCTAGAACACAAGGAACAAGACACAGCTGAAAACAATCACCGATAAACAAAAATGGGGAAATGGCGACATCTAGTGGCCGAATAGGTCCACAACCCTGACAGAATTCATCACAAAATGAATAGTTTAAACGTGTCACTTTATTAGATTTATGAACGCTTGCTAAAGGCGCTTAAACAAAAATAAAAAAATAACAGCGTTCAGAGTTTATTATAAAGACGCCCTGAACTTAAACTCACAGCCAGCTGCCGTATCCGGTGTCGATGGTTCCCCTAAACACGGCCGACACGTTGGAGATGGAGATCCCAATTCCTTCATCCTCTTTCAGCTGAAACTCGCTCTTCCCGATGGAAAGGTTGTGTATCTCTAAACTAAGGAGATCAGAGTCTCAGAGAAGGTTCCGCTGAAGCTCTGAGCAGGTCACCTCACTTACTTGTGTAATCCATACCGCACTTTTCCCAGGCCGATGGAGCGCTCGCCCTCGATGCTGGGGTACCTGGCGTGCTGGAAGGCGGCCTGGATCACTTCAGTGGTCTTCTCGTTCACTGAGGGTCAAGATGGGTTCACTGGTCAGTACAAACTTTTACAGCAGAAAACAAAGCAGCTAAAGGACGCCATCTGCGTATTTACACACAATAGTCATTATGGATGGTTCTCAAGCTGCTAAAAATAAATACAAACAACAAGCAAAGCATCGAAATGCAGAAGAGATTAATTCATTCTTGCTTTATTCAAAAAAAAAATATTATTAGGTTTATCATTGAAACACGACATTTATTTTGGTGATTCTTCTACTGTCCACTAGAGGGCACTACAGGTACACTGCATTCACCATTAACGCTTTTTACACCCTTGTTTTTGACACATGCAATTTAAATATTAAAATGACTTCACAAACACTTTAAAACGCAATTGTTTTGATTTTGATTTACTTTAAAACGCAAAGTAAACGCTTTGACACTCGCAAATGTTTAAAAAAAAATTACCAGACAAATTTCCATTGTATAAACATAAGTCTATACTAATTTAGTTATCATAATATCACAATTTAGCTCATCTTCTTTAAAAGTTTCAAGCTAAAGAGAGAGAAACTTTAAAGTATATATAAGCTAAAATAAAATAATGATATAAAATAATCATATTTAAATGTTCATCAACACAGCCATGTCTCTCTCACTACGTCCACAAAATGGTCTCTCCATCCATTCACATCCATCCGTCCATCTTAGTGCTTCCAAAATTGCTTCTCAGTCCGTCCATCTGTCGGTCATAAGCGTTGTACTCACGGACCACCGCTGCGGGGTACGTGAGACGGCACACGGCCCCTGTGAACCTGTAAGCGGCTGGAGGATTCACACAAGAGAAACTCAATCTGAGCAGCGTGAGGAGCAGGAGAAGCTCCTTGGTCACCTCCATCCTGAAGATCAGAGCTCATCTGCCAAACATCTGAGGAGGAGGAGGAGGAGGAAGCTCACAGGGGGAGGGATGGAGGGAGAAAACATGTGGTCGCCCCACGGGTCAACCAGCACATGCTGCTGAAGGTTACTATCGGGTAAAAGAGAGATGTTTTCTCGCCAACCGCTGTACAAAACAAACATGAGAGTGAACACAGAGCGGGCCAAAGTCAGAGGACATGAGCAGCAGGTCGAGCTCCAGGGAAGAGGAGGAACACACTCAGGTCAAAAACAGCTTTTTACAATTCACAGTCGCATTACAAACCTGCAAGGACGAGAGAAATACTGACATGTTGCGGACAAGTTGGACACTGTGAATTGGCTGACTGAGATGAAAACAGGAAGTCGTTTTTAAAAGTAACAGTCTCGGAACATATATACATTTTTTTTTTTTTGGTCTGGGGATCAAACCACAGTTTGACATGTTGCAAACATGTAACGTGCCATACTATAACATTCAGCAAGGAACTTGACAAATACTTTTCACTCCATCGTTTTAAATCAACATTTGACGAAATATTATTTACAACTTGAATTTTGTACCGAGTATCAAACTTTTACTCTCTATTTGACTACATGTGTGATTGAGTATCTGTACTCTTTACTCCACTACATTTGAATGGACAATTGGATTGTGTGCGACAAGTCGGCAGCTTTTTCTACCACGATAAATAAATAAATAAATAAAAAAAAAAAATAAAATAAAATAAAAAAAATAAATCATAACAGCATCTGCAGGGTGCGGAAGGTACAGCAAAATCACATGAACGTCAATTAGCAATTTCCACTTTTTTCTCAAGTAGTTAGATAAAATAACAAAACGTCAGTCTACATCTATTTTGCTTTGACATTTTGAAACATTGAGGTGTTACATTTAATTTCTATATTAGGAAATAAAACCTCATCGTTTCTTGTTTTTCCACATTTCTTGGGTGTTTTTTGAGCCTAAAATCAGTACGAGTAAAATATTTACAGTAAGTTCTTTTAAAATTGGACAGAACTTTCACTCAAGTCTTCTTGGGACAGGTGACTTTTGGTTGTTATTTTCACAGTGAGGTACTTTTACTCAAGTATAGTTTTTTACTCTTTACACCTCTGAATTTCGTTGAAGCCTCAACGCAAAAGACTCAACAAGATCAGTTTGGGTTGAAACATTTTATGTTCAAAGTCATTTTTACATCTTTCATTGTACAAAGAAGCTGACGTTATTGAGCTAATATTATACAGATACAGCAACACTACTGTAGATAAATACATTATTAGAGACTCTTCCCCTGTAAGACGCTTTTTGAGGAAGCCTATTCCACAAAAATACATACAAAACTCGTCAGCTTTACTCACAGAAAAGCCCTGCACACACCCGAACCGGCCCGACATGTCATTGATCGCTTCTGATCAAGAGCGGTGGCACAATCCTTCATACGGCGTCACGACCTTGTGCGACCTTCACTGCTCACAGCAGGAACACGAGCCGAGCCCAGAATCAGTTCAACAGAAGCCTGGGTGCTGTCTAGAAGGTTCCACGCTATGGTCACTCTACAGACCAGCAGACGCTATCAATGTGCAATGATCAGGATTTAAAAAAAAAAAAAAAAAAAAGTTGAAGAAGTGTCACTCTCACAACGCTGGATTCGTTCCCGTCTTACGAGTCCGTTCATCTCCAGTAGACGAGTCAGTTCACCAGGCCCTGTGGAGCATCAGGTATCAACGAAGCGAAGAACGTCTTAAAGAAGAGCCAGGCCGTCCAGAGGAAGGGTGGTCTGATGGGGGGGACCAGCACGGGCGTGGTCATGGTGGGTTCTTCTTCAGGAGCATCTTCTGTGGGGGGCTGGAGCACCGAGACAAAGACTTAGAGACAAAGACACATCACAACACTACACCTTCACTCACCGCTGCAGGATTCTCGTGTTCTTGGTTCTCCTGGACCACACGTGCGGCTGGAGCGGGTCGTTCTCGCCGTCGGAAAGGAAACCAGCCCACCGTGTATCTGAGGAGAGGGGGAGATGAAGCTCAAGGCCGCGTGACACCTTCCACAGCACCGGTCCTATCCCGTCTTATCTCCACGTGATGAGGACGAGGAGGTCGTCACACTCCAGCTAATGATTGTCAGAGTCACATGACCGTCTGATAAACGCCACGAGTTACAGGATGCGGAGCCGGACATCAGAAAAAAAAAAACGTCCAATACGTCGGTATTTTTCACGGAACACACTCTTTCTAGAAAAGTCTGGTCATCTGCAGAAATGTTCCAGTTTTCAGGAAGTTTACGCAGACACACACACACACACACACACACACACACATGCATATAGAAATACACAACCAAGCAGACAAAGTGCAAAACAGGCAGACACACACACACAACAAAATTGACTTTTCTGCATCTTTAGCAATTAAATATGGCATTTATACTATATCTGTTGTATACAGTAAGTACAATTTCTAAACATATATAGTGTGCATGTGTGTGTTTGTATACATACATTGCAGAAACTGAAGATTTAATCACAGATTTATAACTTCAATTTAATTCTCTTCTTAAAACACGTCATTTTCTTTGCCATTTTTACCCACCTTGAGATGTTGGCTGTTACTGTTTTTATTGATATACCTATGTTTTACGTTTGTTTTCATATCCTTTTTCTTTATTTGGAGACAAGAATGTTTTGTTTGTTTGTGTACAACACTTTGGCCAACTGTGGTGATTTTATGGTGCTTTATAAATAACGATGGATCTGACTGGATAACAACTATCGACCACCATTTAATAAATAATAATCTAGCAGTCTAACAAAGAAATGGAGTTTATATGTCCATACACAGCATCGAGAAGAAGAGTCGAGAACTTACAGGTACATCAGCATCAAGCTGCTCATGACCAGGACGAAGCGGCTGAGGCTGGAGTAGAAGTACACGATGCTGAGGAAGACGGCCAGGCGAGACCCCGTGTACACCCAATCCAGCCAATCACGGTTCATGTCCTCCTCGTCCTCCATGACCGGCCCACCCTGAGCGTTCATGCGCAGGTTCTGATTGACACCATCTGCGTTAATGAACGCGGGGCCCGGGGCATTCTGATTGGCCGGCAGGTCGTTGATGGGACCCTGATTGGGTAAAGCCACGGGAACGGCGGCCTGATGAGCGGCGACGGGCAGCGAGGGGGCAGCGGCGGGGGCGGCCATCGGAGTGGAGCTCGCAGCCGCCAGAGCAGCGTGGCTGAAAGAGAGACCACACAATGCGATTCTTCAAAAAAAAAAAAAATCGAAATTCAACACTTATAATGGTTCAAATTTTTCCAGATCGATTATTTAAATTACTTAAAAAAAAAAAAAAAACTTCCGGATGTGGAGTCACGTGACCACTCTCCCCTCATGGACACTTTGGACACATTTTGTCTTCAGGAAAGAAGACCGAACAGAATGAAATCCCAATGAAAAACTGTTCCCACGCGCAAAGATGACGCGACAAACGTGTAGCTCCGCTTTTTAGTCCGAGTAGAAACGTGAAATTGTTAAACATGCTGACACGCTCGCTCTTCTGAGTAAGAACTGACAAGTAAATTCATTTTTATATAGTGAAATGATACGATCCCTATGATCACCTACTGCAATGGTGTTTAACAGAGTTCGATTCTCATTACGAAAATCTGTTGTTTACATTGATAGGAAAGTGAGGTGATACATTGCATATTAAAAACTACATATTGTAAACTACATCTGATAATAAACAAGACACATTTTGTTTAGAAGAGAACTGCTCATTTTCCATATAAATAATAAAATATTAAAAATAATGTATTGTGTTCAAAATAAAAGTTATTTATTTTGACTTTTTATAAACAAAGGGATGTGTGTTTTAGTTTCAGTTATTGATGTTCAATAAATAATAATATATGACATCTGTGCGAGTTTCCTTCAATTATTTTAAATTAAGCAATGCACACTTAATTAAAAAAAAAAATCTCTCACTTTAAATTTTTTCATATTTATTGTACAAAACATGTCAGAGAACTATGAGGACAAAAAAATTTAATAAGTAAAAAAAAATAATTGTTTATTAAATCGTAATCGTGTTAAAAGGTTCAAATAATCGCAATTTTGATTTTTGGAATAATCACCCAGCCCTACATCTGAGCATTTGTGTGAAATAAACACACACACACACACACACACACACACACACACACACACGTGTAGTCCTTCATAAATTAATAGACATAATCGATACTTTGTGTTGTTGCGCAATCGCACATTCATAGCGCCTGGTGAAACTGAACATCAGGAAGCAGACAAGCGTTTATTTATACTTCACACACTTCAGGAAAATCCACAGAACTATTTGCAGTTTCTGTGTTTATTTGTTCGATGAATTGTTCGACTGAACAATCAGACTTGATAAAACTGCTTAGTTCACGACTACTGGTGTGGGGAAAAATGATGGTAAAAAAAAAACCTTTTAACATAATTGTTTTGTATTCTTTGGCCATATTGTAAACTTATTTTTGTGACCACGCCCACTAATCGAGAAAAATAAATACATAAAATAATCAGACAAATTAATCGATTACCAAACCAACAGATAGCTGTAGTCCTACGCACATGACTGTTTATGGCTTTAAAATGAAATACTGAGATGAAATACTCACTACTGCATGTAGTACTGTCGGGCGTACCTCTGCTGCCACCACAGGAGCTGCTGGGGACTGTAGAGCGAGTACGTGGGAAAGGATGCTTGGTTCATTAGGCCTGGTGCAGACCTGCGGAGGAACACCAGAGCTTTAGTACGGAGAATTCTGTGGCGTTTGCACACTTTAAGCACGCGCGACAGGATTAACGTGAATATTACGCTCTTACGTTGCGCCAAAACATACCAGAAATACCAGAGCTGTAGAACTTTGCTTAGGAATGTGCGCTGAGGCTGAATGATCAATCACTGAAAACTCCTTTTCTAGCTTGAGTTTCACGTTTTATTATATGAGCAGTACGTGTTTTACTAGAGAAACAGACTGTGGAGAAAGTTGTCAACTTGACTTAATCCTTGATAAGAAAAGTTCAAACCTTTTCCGTAACAATGTATTCTATGGAATGTCGCGTTTAGATGTAACACTGAAAAAACGAATTATCGCTTTGGTTCATGTCAAGAGATTTTATAACAGCTGGAATATTTATGTGCAAAAACTTGACATGTCTCTATCACAATATTGATAGTCAACATTACGGCTCAGCCCTATACTGAACTGCCGTTATAAACGAGTAATAAGAGTCTTACGTGGATGAGCCGCTGCTAGTATCAGGCCAGGCCGCAGCGGATGTAGCGGGATGATGGCGCTGTCGAACTCCATCGGTGGAAGGTTGAGGAGAACTGACGCGTCCACTGGACGAACAAGGAGAAGACGCTGCTGACGAAACCTGCAACATGGCAAGATCACATTCGTGAAGCGTTTGCAACAGAAACGACACACACAATGTTTATGCAAATGAGACGTCATCACTGTCCCGCGGGAAACAAGACGCTGAAACATCTGCTTCCACACGGAGGAAACGAAACAAACCCATTGACATAGTTGCAGTTCCCAAAACCGTTTTTCATTTCAGACATGTGATTTCACCAAAACTGACTCTTTCTTTTATACTTTCCACCAAACAGGAGTAGTACTTCTTGCTTAATATATTTACTTCTTTATTCTTAAGTAAATATAGACAAACCAAAAATTTATAAAATTGATAAAAACTAACTATATAGTAAATAAACATATATAAATACATATACCCTTTAACTAGCTATTTGCACAGTGGAATTTCAATGCTCCGCTTGTCCATCAACTGTAAACCCATGAGAATAGGACGGGATTAAAAGGGAAACGTACCTTTGGTCTGGCTCCGGGTGGAGTTTTCACGGCACACACCAAATGAATAATGTGTCTGGTTTCACAAAGAACCTGTGAAGATCAGGAAGAAACATGTGATCATAATTTACAGATTCATTTATGTGGCTAAAACAAGTATATTTTCCGAGATTAAAAACGAGATTACGAAACCACACACATGTTGTCATTCAATGGCTTTTTAGTTCTGGAATGACGGTGAGACTGTCTGAAATATTAAGAGAACTTTAATTTCCATCAAATCGGTCAGATGACAAGTTTTATAACTGTTTGTATACGTTTAAAGATTTCAATTAAAAGTTGTTTACAAATCGACGGACATTTCGCCTCCAGATGCTTTGAGCAGGTTTGGTTCTGGATGGCGTTTCCAGTAGGACATCTGACCTTTACCCTGTTTTCTGCTTTGATCAAACTCAACAGTGTTTTGGCAACACGGCTGCATTTACTCAAACTCAAAAAGAGCGAAGCACATACACACCATTCCCTACCGGAACAAATGGAGGATGTGTCTAAGCATAAAAAGGCTCAAATTATCTTTGTCACTTTCAAAATTCTACAAAATCTAGCAATTTGTCGAACTCAGAATTCTTCCGTTCACCCTAAACTACTCATCTTCTAGCTCCTTGACCGTGTGTGTTGTATGATGGACCCTGATCATATGCGTTTATGCATCAAGTGTCCGTTGTGACGACCTCAAGGGCCTAAAAGGAGTTTAAGTGTGATGTATAGAGTAATAAACCCATCCACCGTGGCTCCTGACCTTGGAGAAAACCTCTCGGATGAGCAGGTTGTCCAGCAGCAGCTTTCCGGAGTAAATGAGTCTCTGCTCCTTCTCACTCTGTAAAACACAAGTCAAGAACAAACGATTCACACCAATGCAGTTCCACGCTTGTTGGCACAAAGCCAGAGACTGAAAGAAGAAAGCCTGATGTGAATTAATCAAATTAAAGGTGTGAGAACCCAAACAACATGAGGGCCATGATGTGCTGCACTGGGACGTTTGAAAACTTTCTTCACACCAGTTACAGGACGTGTCTGTTTATCAAGGTCACGTTTTTTGCACATTCTACACCAAATACACATTAAGATCCAATAAGCATTAACATATTTGATCTTAAGACAATAAAAAAAGCTGCTCGTGTTTGCTTACGGAACACACACACACACACACACACACACACACACACACACGAACAAAACACAAAGCCAAACGTACCGGGTTGGTCGGATAGACTTCGGCTAAATGACACTTGAGCTCCTTCACGGTCCAGTCGACGCGGACTCCCTCGACCAGCTGGTCGCTATAAAACTGGTTCGGCGTTTTAACGACCAGCGAGATCGTCTCTTTCTCAGAGACGTTTGTATTATCCATTGTTTTCGAACGCGAACACGAACCGTAAAACGAACACACGGAACGCACAAAAATGATAATAATCGCCAGGGACTCAGACAAACGCAGCGGCTGATACAAAACGGTTCCGGTCTGAAGTTCCTGCCCTCATACTTAAAGCCGACAAGTATTTGCCTGCAATGTTTCCATACACACTGTGGCCGTCTGTGATTGGCTGAGCCGAGCTCGCGCATACGTGGAGCCTTTGACGGGACGCACGCGTTGCGCATGCGCCGTGTATTCCGTGCGCTGTTGCGTCATACACGTGTTGCGTTCTTTTGGCTGTACTTTACGTGTCGTGTCACGCGGATGTGTTGTTATTAAAAGCACGTGTTATGCATTGACGTTATTGTCCATTACATGAAAAAAGTTTCAGCATTTTTGGAATTATGTGCTGTGCTAAAAGAGTTGTGAATGGTCTGTTATTTAACGTACCGGTAAGTGAGTTTTATCAAGGCCATCAGGAACCATTTAGAAATTCTGAATGTAACCATGGCGTGAAGTGACACACACAAACCCGGAGCAGTGGGCATGTGGGATTTAGTATCTTGCCCAAGTTGTAGTTGCACTCAGTTGTAGAACCTACCAAGCCGGAATTTGAACTTGCAACGCATGGGTTGCAGGTTTAACGCCATACCACTTTACCACAACTTCCACATGCTTAAAATTCCTTCATATTTATGTATTATTATAAAACGGTTCAGGATCACCCTAGTAGAGCCCACAAAGTAAGAATCAGGACACCAATGAATTGTTTTTTAATGCAGCAATCAACAACGCAAAATTGTTTACATGTAGTAAAAATCGACAACGGTAAAATTTCCATTACAGAATAAATGTTTCACTGAAGCAACTTGGATGATTACTAGATTATTAAAGGAAATAATCTTGAATTGGTTTGGTAATACTACTTAAATAATTGAAAGTACTTTAAGATCTAAATCAGCAAGCACTAAAACAGTTGAACACAAACACCTTATTGACAACATGCAGTACAATATGAACTACAGTTAATGTAAATCGTCCTCATTTGGTGCTGAAATATTACTCTACTGAATATACATATGGGAAGCGTTTTGACACCTCACTGTTTACTGGCAGTACAGCGTCAGCACACTCTCCTGATTTCCTCGGACTAGAAGAACCGGAGGCCGCAGGTCACGTGACACGATCTCTAAC
This sequence comes from Paedocypris sp. Pulau Singkep, assembly GCA_017309775.1. Taxonomy (NCBI): domain Eukaryota; kingdom Metazoa; phylum Chordata; class Actinopteri; order Cypriniformes; genus Paedocypris; species Paedocypris sp. Pulau Singkep. Next base: position 9,020,077 of record MU204410.1, read on the forward strand.
CAGGCCATGTAAAGGGAACTCGGACAGGCTCCTCTTCTCCCAACTGGCATGGTCCTGTTGAACAACAGCCATTGAAAATCAAACAGCAGTGGTGTAAAGTACTTGAGGAAACTGACTTTGTTACTTTACTTGAGCACATTTAGCTACTTTGTGCTTCAAAAAATGTGTATCAAAAAATGTGAGTGACTCTACTTGACTCTCTACTTGAGAGTCTCTACTTGACTACATTTGTGAATGAGTATTGGGTTGATATCGAATTAGCAGTTGCGCTGTTGCTAAATTAGGGGTTGCACTTTTTTTGCACATTTGAGTTTGACTAAGACTGACTTTTTATTCTTTTTTTTATCTACTTTGTTCTGCCATTTTTAAACTTTGAGTTTCTTGAGTTTCCCATTTCTTGGTGTTTACTTGAACTTCAGTGCAAGTCAAATGCTGAAATTCTTTTAAAATTGGATATTTATTCGACTTTTACTCAAGTCTTCATGGTGACTTGTAACTTTGAATGGTCATTTTTACAGTAAGGTAGACACAATTTAACACGAGTTAATTTAATGGCTGCTCGTTAAATTTGAATGACATAATATGAAAAACTAGAGTCTTGAAATGTGCCTATAGATGTGACTGAGTGTGTGTGTGTGTGTGTGTGTGTGTGTGTGTGTGTGTTCCAGTCTGTGATTGGTCGGCCATCAATTCAGGTGTCCTGCCTACAGGCCCAGAGTTGGGATCGGCTTGGTCTCCGCGTGACCCAAAAGGACTTCAGACAATAGATGGATGACACTTACACAATGATTAGTGCAGCATCTCTAGAGTAATCCAGCATGACTTCATTCAAACGGATCTGTCGAAGAGACTAAACGCAGAGCAGAAACTATTCATAAAAGCATCACAGAGCAACCAATCCAACATCTGGTGACATTGTGGCAACCCCAGGTGACCTTTGCTTTGAAGGTTTCCATCTCTTCATCAGTCACCATCCATGGACACTCATCCGCTTCCTGGCCTTCCTTCAGCTCGGCACTGACTCGGTAAGGAGCCAGAAGATCTTCAAATCTTTTAATGCTGCTTCAGTAAAATAGAGAGAAAAGCATAATAATTACAATAAACGTTTGCCTTTCACTTCACTCAAGGATGCAGAAGAATGAGGTAGGAGACTGTACTGCTCAGACTGGGGCTTTCCATTGATGTCAGGAAGAACTTGAATATCCTGAAAGCCTAAACGAAACCTGCTGATCAGAGACTTGAGCCTGCAATGCATTAAAAAAAAAAACATCAGATGATGGACAGATGGATAACTACAGGCAATGCTCTGATGTTTTTTTACACATACTCCTGTTTCTGTTCCTCGATCTGTTGGGCTTCTCCTCCAACAAAGACGCGGACTTTACATTGGGCCCAACGCTTCTTGCGTTTCAGAAGATACGGCAACAGCAGAGTCAGGCCTGACAACGCAAGACCCAATCAAACCATCCTGTCTGAAAAAAACCTGTACGTCGATGAATTCCAGACCTCCATCATCCGAGAGCCAGTACACGTCTATGGTCTTCTTCGCCTGTCTGGCCTGGAACACCGTGGAAGGCTGAGAAATGGCCATGAGGGTCTCAGGATCAACTGGAGGATTATAAAAGCACGTGAAAGGTCACGACAGGAACAGTGTGAGAGTGATGGATCGTCTACGTACGTGAAGCTTCAATGGTGGGTGATGGAGTTGTTGAAGTGGAGTCAAGTCCTTGTTCAGTAGAAGACTCGAACCCAAAGTTCACTAAGTCAACAATTGTAGTATTAAGACTACAATCAAGCAGAGCGCATCAGACAGTTCTCACCGTGCGTTTGCAAAGTCCGACTGATGTCAAGACCTTCCTTCATCCGGAGAATACAAGCGCCATATTGCAGATCAAACGCGTCACTGAAAAACAATCAGGAGATTCGTCCCATCATCAGCTTGTCACTTTTAAAGGAAAATGAAGGAAATCATGGCACATACTGCAAGAGCCCAATATAGTTGTCAAAGTTGACAGGTGGAGCTTTCCTCCAGTTCTTCTTGAACCCCATCACCAGGACATTGGGCTTCATCCGACCCAGACCTGCGCTCTACAAAGACACCAGAAGCGAAGAATCAAGTCTCGAGGCCTTATATTTCAGCACTGCGTTTTGGATTGTGAAGTGTAGAGGTGCATCATGTGACCTGCAGCAACATCTGCACACCGGCGCGGATCTCATCAGCCACCACCGTGTGATAAAACGCTTTTATGTGCCGCTTGTTCAGCCAGTTTAAATGGGTGGAGCCACTGGAGGTGTCCACTGCGGCGGGAGCGACGCCTCCCTGTCCACACAGAGAAACTCCCATGATGCCTTGCTTCCGCGTGCAGCTTTGGTCACGTGAGACTCACTGTGATGACGTTGGCACATATCATCAGGCTTTGGTTCTTGGTGAAACTGCTGATCAAATCCACCAGGGCTGGTCGCATACACGGGGGTCCGCTGAGGACCAAGCACTGGGGCCTGAGAGAAAGAACAGATGGGCAGAAGGACATATGGAAAACTGATTAAAAAAAAAAAACGTTGAGGAAAAGTAGAACATCAACCATTGAGATACCGGGACTGGAATTTACAACCGGACAGGAAAGTAAAAATGCTCAGTTACTTAACTTAAGTACAATTTGGGCTTATTTATACTTTACTTGAGTAATTTCCCACCCCCTTAAAACATTAAAAATTTAACAATACAGTATTGTCCTACACCATCAAAAATATTATTTTCAACAGCAGTTTTTCTATGCATTACTTTTGCTTTTACACGTCAAGTAGTTATCAAACCAGTACTTGTGAAAAGGTTGAGCTGATTTTAACACTAGTATCTACACTTCTACTTGAGTAAAGAATGTGACTACTTCTGGCCGCACTGGGCCTGACTGACTGAGAGATGAGAACACCGTCATGGTGAATCTATCTCCATTCTCCACCTGTAGTTCTTGATATGTTCTTCCACTTGGTTCAGGCCGACGCACTGGGACAGAGCCATGTTGTAGGAGCTGGCCTGCATCGATGAGCCCCAGTTTACATCTGAAAGCAGAAAGAAGTCACTGCTGACGTAGAAAGGATAACAGTCTGGCCTTATTAAATTATGTGAATGAAAAAAATACAGCTGTAAGCAGCAGAGGTGGTATACCAGTCTTTTTATTGTTGTTATTGTTGTTTATTTATTTCACAATAAATGAATTATGACTTCGTTAATTTGTTGCTTTTTACAATTCTTTTTATTATTTTTTCACTGAACTGTAATGAGATACAGAAATATCTTCACATATTTTGTGAATATGGATCTATAACACAAAAGTATAATTGACTGAACATGCGTCAGAACTACATCCAGATCCTGTGCGGCATATTTAGCCTGAAGACTAAGAAGATTAATGAAAGTTCAAGCTGAAAGAATCCCTATTGTAATGAAGGATTCAGCTAGGCTAATTAACAAAACAGAACTGTTCTTATTGCTTTTGACATCATGTGACCAGCCATCATGTGACCAAACGATCTGATTGGTTGAATAAAAAACAAGTTCCACCAAGAAAACTGCGAATGTTGAATAGACACACGACTTACAAAAAAACTCTAAAACGTTTTACTGGAATATTGATAACATTACTCCATAGTTTCGACAGAAACGTTTTCTAGTTTTTGTGTCAATATGTTTGGGTCCAACTCTCTAATGAGAGTCACAAGAAATGAACAAGTGTTTACCAGGTTTCTTATACAGCACGTATCCCAGCAGAAAGATGACTATGCCGATGGCGATGAGAGCGGCCCACCAGGTCAGGAGAAACATGATGATCACAGAAACCACGGCTCCGAGCAGAGACAACCACTTGCTGTAGAATCTAAACGTCGGACGCCAGCCTGGTACGAGTTAAACACAGTCTGAGTTAAAGCTGTTCGGTTTTATTATCTACACCTGCGAGTTAGTGCTCACCGGGCGAGTTAGTGATGGAGGCGTGAAAGCAGCTGAAGTTGATGAGGGCGTACGAGCAGAGGAAAAAGTTGGAGATGATGGGAGCGATGGTGTTCAGCTCAGCTGCCACACACAAGAGAACATGTCCTGTACTTGCTTTCAGACCAGAGAAGCAGTGGTGTAAAGTGGTTAAAGTACTTGAGTAAAAGACCTTTGCTACTTTACGTAAGTATGTTTTTGGCTACTTTGTGCTTGCACTGAGTATCAAAAATAAGCCAATGTTACTCTCTACTTGACTACATTTGTGATTGAGTCTCTGTACTCTTTACTCCACTACATTCGAATGGACACTTATAGTTACTCGTTACATTGTGATTGTGTGCGACAAAATGGGACTTTTTTTATAATGGTTAATGTCTTGAGCGGACAAGGTGATATCGCTTATTGAAGGTACTGGATGCTATTTAAGAGCTAAATAACGTCAACGTTTAGCAGTTCTGCCCTCATTTTCAGGCCACAAAGAGCTAAAGTAAGTGACAAAACTTTTGAGAAGCAGCTGTTGTTGAAGATAAATGAAAATACTGCATTGTGAATTTCATCAAAGTCTGCTCTGAATTTAATTTTACTACATTTATTAATGAATAAATATTAATTATTTACTACTTTTTTTTTGTTTGTGCCTTCTTTCCCTCATTTGAGCGTTTACTTTTTGTTCTAGTTTATCTCTTTTGTTCTGTTATTTTGAAACATGGCGCTAAATGTAATTTCTATATTTGGACATAAAACCTCATAAATTGACAATTTCTTGTTTTTCACATTTCTTGATGTTCTTTGAGCCTGAATTCAGTATGAGTAAAATACTTAAGTTCTTTTAAAATGGGATCCTTTACAACCTATCCTTGAGTATCCTTTTACTCAAGTATTCTTGAAATTGATAACTAGTAATGGAGTACATTTTCGAGTGAGGTATCCGTACATTTACTCAAGTATGGTTTTCAGGAACTCTTCACATCTTTGCAGATAAGCATCTTTTAAGAAGACTTATGGTGCGGACTAACCTATAAGAATGAAACATATAGCAATCACGTAGGCCAGTAGATAACTCCTCAGAGGCTCATTATTCTTCCCATAGCCCTTCCCAAAGAATCCGATGCCTGGGTAGAGATTGTCTTTGCAGAGGCACTACAACATAGAACGACAAGAACGTGGGGCGTACTCGCATAATAAACATGTACTTTTGAATAATGCAAAATAATGGAAAAGGATAAATTACCTGGAAAACCTTGGGTGCAGACACCAAGCAGGCCAGCGCAGAGGAGAGAGTGGCTCCAAAGATGCCCGCCGTGATGAGAGGGCCGAATGCCGACACCATGCTCATGCTCTACAGGAAATGATGTCAGAAATACAGACTGTTAGCCGAGAAAAAATGCCATCATTGCAAAATTCACATTTTGATGAAATGATTTTAAAAAGGTGTGAGCACATGGATGATAGTGTTTATGATGTAAGCTGTGGTTATGGATTATGTTTGGGGTTATGATGTGATATTCGATCAGATGATAATCGAATGTGTTTTTTGGAATCTTGAAGGCCATATACGGCTCTTTGATATTCCCTGTCTGGCCCACCGGCCACTTATGGCTGGCACTGGTCGATTTGGTTTTATTAAAATAAAAGCAGCACAGTTTTTCATGTTTTTCATGCACAGCATAAATACTTAATTTCCATTAATTTGTGTTCAACACTGTCATATAAACATTTATTTATTTTCTGTAATAAATTCAGATTTTGCTATAAACAGCTTCATTTTATCAAAAACACTTATCGGTATTGTAATTTATTAGGGTTTTTTAACATCAATTTTGTACGTATTAAGTAGAATTAAGTTCTAGCTATAATTGGTCTTTAGCTATAAAGCCTTTTCATGCGGTTGCCTGTTAGAAATGTAAAGAGCTACTACTACTTTTAGGTTACACATTATTTAGCCTTAACAATCCATGAATAATGTATTCATTTTTCAAAAACATATGATTTATGCGTGACACACTTACTAACACATTTGTTAATGATGAACATGCACAGTATTTGGCCTGATTCTTCAGTCATTATTCATTTTGTGTTGACTCTAATATGCTACAGTGAGCCATGTTTTTTTTTTCTGTGATTGTGTTTTGTCCTTATAAATAGATCATGTTCTGTATCTCGGTGTCATGTCTTGGTTTTGGTTTGGATTTGGTTTCCACAGCTCAAAAGGACTTGAGGACATTTTCTGGGTTTTCTTCAACATTAATTAATTCTTTATAAACCATAAAAGGTTTCACTTTAGAAGAGGGCACGGAAAAACATAACTAACTATTAACAAGTTTCTAAACTCTTCATGTGTTACAGTTATAGGTGATTATGTATCCATGCCATGTTAAGTACAAATCAACAATGAATAACCAGCTTATTCATGAGCCTAATGTGCATCATTAACTAACCAGTCATGCCTAATTAATACGTTTTTGATGATGAGTAAAGTAGTTTTTCAAGGCTAGTTAATACTAAATAAGGTGTAGTTATTATAGACTTTTCTGTACTATCACCTGGTAGTAGTTGCTGATTCCGAAAGAGCAGGTCTTGTTGGTGATGCACTCTGTGAAGTTCCAGCCGTAGCTGCAGCCCAGACCCAGACATTCTCCACCCAGAGACGACACGGTGTCATTGATTTCACCGGAAGCATCACGCAACACGCACGAGCCTGAAATGCACGCAAGGAGAAACCTTAGGAGACCTTTATACAGTACACCAAAGTAAAAACATCATCTTTGTGATGTTAGTACATTTAAAACAGTGAAAACAAAAATCTGAATTTTTAATATCTGATGTAAATTGTAAATGCAATATCTAATTTGTTTTCAAATGTAAAGCTGTTTTTAGAAAACTGTTTAAATGCAAACCGGTTAGGATTATATTAAGATTTTCGGAATAATACGCAATAAAATAAAACAAAACTGAACTATAACAAAATTCCACATAATTAGTTTAATAAATAAATACATTTACCAATTAATTAATAGTGACATTTTACATAATTAATTATGCTGCTTTTGTTACGTTTGAGAACGTTTTTAAGTTTTTTTTTTTATACTACATATTATTAGACATTTGCATTTGAATGTTGTTCAGAGTACGTACAACCTATTAATTGGCAATACAACAAATATTGCAGAGACAAAATGTCCCCACTGAGGGACTAATAAAGATTAAATTCTTCTTCCTATTATTATTAATATTATTATTATTACTATTATTGTTGTTATTATGCATAAACAAACTTGCATAATAACAAACAAAAAATAAAAAAAACAAAATTGCTTTGTATGTTTATTATAGCCAAGGCTATTGTAGTTGAAGATGAAGTATGCATCTCATAAAAATAAAGACAAATTTGAAACTAATTGTATAAAAAGAATTGAACACCAATCAAAAATAAATCAATATAAATTTTATTAAGATTTTGTACTGCTTTTTGTGACGCACACTAACGCACACACTAGTTTACATTTTTGTTGTTGTTTAATTTTTACACAAAAGCCCATTAAGTATTCTATCGGTTCAAGTTATACAGTAACAGATCATTTTGTGCATTAAATATTGTGACCCTAGCGGGTTTGGCATGCAAAAGGTCTTGACATCATCACCACGTTGTTACTTACTCACCAATAGTAGCTGAGATGATGAGATAAGACACTGTAGTCCAAAAAATGGCCAACATTGTGCCACGTGGTATAGCAACGTTTGGGTCCTGCTCATCACAAAGAATGAAAATACAGAAACATCAACCATAGGTTGATAGGTTTAGATGCTAACTGATTTATAAACATTTATTTATGATTTAGAAAAAAAAACCCTATAACATCATGAAACTAGCCTTCAGATCTCCAGAGATGTTGGCGCCTGCGAGGATGCCAGTGGCTGAGGGGAAAAAGATGGAGAACATGCCAAAGAAACTGCCCTCTGGTCCACGCCATCCGGGCACAAAGTTTGCCGCAAAAATATCAGCTTTTTGGGGACAAAACGAGACACTTTTAAGCCACAGTGGTGTTGCTTTTGTGTGTTGCTTTCAAATCTGCATTGCCCTCTGACCTCTGTAGCTGTGAAAGCCTCTGGCCTGCTTCTGTGGACTGGCTGGAATGATGGTCCCCACGATGTAGCTGGCGAAGGAAACCATGATGACAAAGAAGAACATCACCTGAGCCTGTGAGACGAGGACAGACATTAGGAACTGGAACGCGGTTCAATCGTTTGACCGCTGAAACAAACCTTGGACTCCCATTCCATTCCAGCCATGGAAATAGCCAGAAGGCAGGTCACCGTTATCACTCCAATTATGCGGATATCATTGAGTCGGTCCACCATGCTCACCTCACTTTCCTGTTAAGCATAATGTATTAAAAGGAAAAGCAATTAAAAGCAAATTAACTAAATATGAATAATCAATGCCTGCAAACTGGCCAATTTCACCATTAATTTACTAGTCAAAGCGCGATTTTCGCAATTTTGAGAATTGGACGGCAAGTTTGTGACCATATTAGATAATCAAACTAGACTCACTGGATTAATTTTTTAACTACTATTGCAGAGACTTCGCCAAAGTGGGACAACTGCTCAGAGGTGTAAAGAGTACTTGAAAACCTTACTTGAGTAGAAAGACATACCTTACAGTAAAAATGACTCCATTACAAGTTGCCAATTCCAAGTAGAATTTACGTCGTAACATATCCAATTCACGAAAAAACTGAACTTTAAGTATTTTACTTGTTCTGATTTTAGGCTCAAAATCACCAAGTAATGTGGAAAACAAGAAATTGGTTTTTATTTTTCCGTATATAGAAATGAAATTTAACACCTCAATGTTTTAAAATGGAAGAACAAAATAGATTTTAAAAAACGACAAAAAGTTAGTCTCAGTCAAACTCAAATGTACAAAAAAGTTCACGTCATCTTGCAGATGGCGATATCACCTGTAACGCGCACAATCATATGTAACGAGTAAAGGTAAGTGTCCATTCAAATGTAGTGGAGTAAAGAGTACAGATACTCACAAATGTAGAGAGAGCATAGATTTTTGATACTCAGTACAAGTACAAAGTAGCCCCGCAATAATTTTACTCAAGTACTTTACACCACTGCATACACTGTGGGTTTCAAGTACATTTGGACATTTGTCCCCCATCCCAACAAACTTCTCGCCCTTAACACACTGTATGTACAAACTGCACAATTTTGAAAAGTGTATGCTAGAGTTTCTTTTCAATATGAATTAAATAAAAATGCTGTTTCTCACCTGCATAAGCACTTGCACAGTTTCAGCAAAGCCCACTGTGTGCATGGCTACAGCTACGGCGTTAGCGAAGGCAAAGATAAGCCCAATAGAGCCGCCCAACTCTGGACCCAGACTGCGAGAGATCAGGAAATACGTTCCCCCTGGGGTGTCAGGAGCAAAAGTAAAAATGTTATTTAAAGCCAAAATAAACCAGCAGAGAGTTCTACTGCTTTGACAGGAACTTCACCTCCTTTAACCTTGCCATTGGTGGCGATAGCTGATGTGGACAAGCCGGTGATGCCCGTTATAGAAGAGGAAACCAGAATGATGATCCACGTCAGACCTTCAGAGAAACGTGAAGAGCTGCTCAGCATCACAGAGACAACTGAACAGCGGACTGGACCAGAACGTACCGATCCCGGCCTGAGCCGTGATCCACGGAAGCCTCAGGTACAAAATCACTCCCCAGATGTTCAGCATACAGCGAATCTGCACAGAAGAATCCAAGGTAGTATCACCAGCTCAAGCGAATAAGAGCGAGCGTTGGGCTTTACCATGACACCCTGGGCCCAGCCAAAGCGAGTCGGTTCTGGAGGAGGTTCTGTAGGTTCCTCTTCCTCCGGACTCTGCTTGTCCACACTCGTCTCCTCATACAGCGGAGGAGGAGATGGGTCATCCTGGAAAAAAAAAAACGAGTCAAATCATTGTGGATTCTTCAGAATAATTTGAGTAAAATACTCCGACTTGTGCTCTTCGTACCTGAGGGTTGGAGTGAAGCTGATAGAGAGACGGTCTTGTCTTCTTTGCTCTCCCAAAAATCTCAGTGTTGGTATAGAAATCATAACTTGGCGGAGCGTCCAACGTATCATATCCAGAAAAGACGGCGGAGCTGCGAGAGGCCACACTATCAGTGTCATAACTACTGCATCCGCCTAGGCTGAACTTACGGTCGTCTCCATTGCTCAAAGAAGAGCCCGAAAAAGGGATTTTGGTGGTTGCGAGGTTCATTCCTTCATAGATCTGAGATGTTTCCAGCACTGGACGTCTGAGTGAAGCCCGGGTTTGGTCAGCAGCGCTTTATTATACCTGAGCCGGGAGGAATCACTTCAGGAAGCGTGATTAGCGTTAAAACATATCGTGGCGAGCGTTTGTAACGGTCATTAACTCTGAATAGTCGCTGTAGGCTCTTAGCTTGTACTGGGGCTGGTAAACATCATCAGAACATGTAATGACTCAGATCTTTCCACAGATCTCCTTGACATGTTCTGAAGGACAAGGCTACACTCAGTCCACCAAACGAGACCGGCTTTATTAGCTAGCATGAAGTGAGCAATTTGACCATTCGAGATCTTCCATGTTGACCATGTTTTATGAAACACGGCAAAGCCAAGTGAGTGAGATTGTCAATATGTCGAACCACATCTGAATTTGACCCGTTAATACGCCTCATGATGTCTTTATAGAAGTTTGCAGCACGTGTCGACCTTCATTTCAGCCATTTTGACCGCGAGCTGGATCTCACAGCGGTTCCGACTGAAGGATTCGCCTCAAGCTTTGACTGATCATTGCAGAAGCGGTTCCTCATTAACGTCTGCAGCGCATGTGACCCGCCATCGGAGCTGGGTTAAGTCATTATTTCTGCAGAGATTGGTCTGGAAAACCCGAAGGTGAAGCTTTATTCGGTGATTAGTCTAGAGATCCTTCGACGGTATCCACCGGGTCCTGCTTTAAAGACCTTTAATACATCTCTATTATTAGACGCATAAAGCTTAACGATCGGGTGGAAAACCACAGATAACGAGTAGGGAAACCATTGAATAAATATTATTAAATGCTACTTTTAATTTCAGAGATTTCACTTACTTCTTCCTCCAGTTCCGACATAATGAAGCCCGATTTATAGTCGCAATGCTTGAAGTAAATCTAATATACCGGTAATAGCTCATAGTCTGAACAGCGATGAACTGGACATTTTTTTTATTATTATTATTTTTAACTGGCTCTTTTTCCTAATTTTGGAACACAGATGAACAGGACGTTTTTCTTTTTTTAAAGACGAATTTTCCCCCCTATATTCCGCAGAACGACTTTGTATTGGTCTGGAAATGAGAAAGCGCTATATAAATAAACTTGATTTTCAAAATAAAGTGGTTTTCATGAACTACAGTAAAATTCCATTTGTCATTTGGTTTTATTAGATAAAAAATAGGGAAACAATGGAGCGTTTTTGCAGCCTTTTTCAATCAATAAAAACGTTGACAAAAACAATGGCAATAAAAATAACTACAGATTCAATCAGATAACTGTATAAAATGCCATTTATTTCGATTCGTTAGAGGGTTTTGGTGTGATGCCCATGTGGATGGCAGCGGTGTGGTGCCACCCTGGTGTTGTGAAATAGCCGGGTTATAGTGAATGTGTGACATCGGCCTGATTCACAACACCAGCTGCAGCACACACACCTCAAACACGCGTGAAGGTTCCTGCAGGTCTTCTCCAGGGTTCCTCACCGATGGACTGACGACAACAAATAAACCATCTAATGGATCTTCCTCATGAAAGAAGCTGCTTCTCTCTAATTTCGCGGTCACTGCCCCAACAACCAAAACAGGCCCATAAGCCAGAGTTTAAAAATGCAAAAGAGAGCCGAGAGGAAGTGCGAACTGACCCGAACGAGCCGACACCACCATCTGGGAGCGCTTCAGGCTCTTCCACCATCAGCACCATCTGCTGAGACACGGTTTGCTTCCTTCACCGAACTGGCTCATACACACAATCAGACTTCACTGTTGTTTGAGCCTGGATTGTGATGCTCGATAAAACACAGAGTTCCTGTGAAAACTTGATCATCTGGAGGGAATTTGGGTCTGACGGGAAAATGACGATGCAGAACAACGCAAGCTCTGCTAGGGAGAAAGTCTGACAGTTTTAAAAAAATATATAGAAATCTGAACAAAAACTACAAATCTGATGGACGCAAATGAAACTGAAAGAAATAATAATGACACAAACAAGAAATTTAATGAAAACATACGAGTAAAACTTAAGGTAAAAACAGAAAAGAGCAGAAACAAAAATGAAAAGGATTGTTTTTATTTCAAACTATAAAACAAAAAGGAAGTGGACAAAATGATGGAATGAGGACAGACGGGGTGAGGTGGGCTTCTCAGTTCATCAAGACCTCCATCTGAACCAGGCGGGCATTGGTGTCTCCGGCCATTCGATACGGAATCATGCCCGCAAAGGTGATCAGTGCCCGGGCTTGACTGCGCAGGAGCTGCGGCCAAACAAACACCTTTATTCAAAACTCAATCGGAATGAAAGCACGTGTAAGTAGTTTCACTCACCATGTCTCTGTCCTCGAGGGAACACGGTGGTCTTCCTGCTGTGCCCGCTGTCGCCCCCTTCAGACGCTTGTACTGAGTGAACAGGATGTTCATGGTGGCAAGAAGCACCTCTGACAAATTGTGTCTGACCTGCAAAACACAAAGAAACAAAAAGGTTTTAAAGCAAACTATATTTTTGGGTGTTAAAAACTTATTTCTGCAGAAATAAAACTGTTGCCAAAAAATACGCTTTTCCAAAAATGTAAAGGCAAAGTAGCAGTAAAAAAACAAAACAAAAAAAAAAAAAACTTTTTAAAACTTATTTGGGGCGGAGCCATAAAGTGCTCTACTCTGATTGGCTTGTGAGTCGAACTTGTTGTTTTAAAAATTCTGGAAAAATATTTCAGGAACAGATTGGATGTCTCATTGTAATGAAACCTTGACCTCATCGCTGAAGTTTCTGAAGGCCGCAACTCGCTCTTCAACACTGTCCTGACTCAGCGGCACCAGCTTCAACCTCTCGATCACCTGGTGCATGGAAAAGATCAGTGATTGGCCGATCAAGCTGTGATCGGTCAACGCACATGTGGCTTACATCATAAGCTCGATCTATATGACCGGCGTGATACTCGTCAAAGAACGTCATCAGGTCCAGCAGAAGGTAGAAGGTGCTATCGACGCTCAGCTCTCCGGTGATGCCATTAGCGCGGTACCTGTGGTGACACACGAGTGACGTAAAGAAAGCCAACGCTTGTTTAGAAAGAGACGACGGTACCTTTCAGCAATAGCCACGGCCATGTTTTTCAGCCGCTCTTTGTTGGACTGGGGCTCGCTGACTTGAACAATAACTGGGCTTAGAAGTTTGTTCATCAGCTCCAGCACTTTATCAGAATTCTGTGAAGAGGAGGAAGACAGATTGAGCCGGATTCTTTCAATCTCCGCATTGTTTGGCTTCCTCTACCTTGGCGAGCTCGTACAGCTTGACGGCCTCCTCAAACAATCCTTTGTTTTCCGCCTCCAGCGCCACCTTGGTGATGATGGCCCGAGTGTCTCCGGCGAACTTGTCAATCACGCCAGGCTGAAGGTTTCAAACAAACGCGGTTCAGAACTGGGACTTTAAATGAACAATGGCCGCCATCCGATGACTTGAAAGGGCGATTGTTGAGGGCGACTGAATGAGACGACATTCGGAGACGGAGACTAGTTCAGGTCAGGATAGAGGAATTCAAATACCTTTCGACTTCCATCTTTTTCAAGTCTTCCGAGAAGCATGTCAAACTGCAGACACAGAGATTCAACAGGTCTTATGCAACGACAGCCATTAGAATGCAGGAATTTTCCGCTTCTGTGAGCTCAAACCTCTCGACTCTCGATGACCAGCTCGCTAACACAGCGCATGAACATGTTTTCTCCTTGACTGTCCTTCTCGTTCCTGTGAGTGATCAGAAGAACAGAAGCTCAAAGATTTTTTTTAATCCAATTGTGGCAGAAAAGCACTTGAGGAATTTGTGATACGCATGAAAACTTATAGATGAAGGATTATTAGAAGATCAACTGCCTCTTTTTTATATTATTAGCTCAGGTTTCTTTAAAAACGGCTTGAGTTACCCTTCCTCATGGAAGGAGTTTAATTATTCATGGATCATTCTTGGAAAGTAGTGAGTTATTCAGGAGACATTAATCTTCTGTTGGAGAGAATTTTCCGCCAAGTGTTTTCAGAGAAGAGACTATGACTTCTAGTTTTAGTCACTGATCAAACAAGGAAGCTGATTTTAGAACAGGCTCGATTCTAATCTGAGGTCAGAGGTTCACAACCGGACGCTGTGAGCTTGTGTGAAGACCACCATTACCGCAGGAAGTAGAAGTACTGCAGGGCTTCTCTGGGATCGGTGGACTCAAACTTGCGGGTGTAGAGCATAAGGAGTCTGATGAAGTTCAGCCGTCGCACCATTGGTGGATCTCCAGCCTCCAGACTCACTGAGAATCACAGGAAAACGGATGAGAAACCCTCGTTGTATTCGGGCCGACGTTGTGATCTTGGTCATTGGACATCGTACATAATTGTGCACTCTGTCCGGAGGATTTGAGCAGTAGTTTGAGCTCATACAGGACCAGCGCCACGTGAACGGCGTGGCTGCGCAGACGCTCCACACGGAAGAGGAAAGCGATGGCTGCCTCAAACTGTGCAGTCAAGAACAGCACTTGGAAGTACAGGAAGGGCTGGTGGCTGGCTGAAAAATGAGACTCGCCTGCAGAGAGAGAGAGAGAAAAAAAAAAAAAGATAAATAAATATAAGTGACCATGAATACTAGTCTAATCAGTCCATTCGTTTTTTTAGCAATTTAGCAATCACTGAACCGCTTCTTTTTTCTACCGCCGTTAATTATTTGGGTGGACGAGGCGATATCGCCATCTGCAGGTTGCTGAACGTACAAGATGCTGTTTTATGAGTGAACGTGAATTAGCAGTTGCCCTTTATTGTACATTTGGGTTTGACGAAGACTGACTTTTTTTTAATCCATTTTGTTCTGCCACATTAAGGCTTCAAAGTTCATTTCTATACAAGGAAATAAAAAGTTTCTTGTTTTTCCACATTTCTTGGTGTTTTTAGAGCCTACATTTGGTAAAAGTTATTTTAAAATTGGACACCTTACGAATTTTACTCAAGTCTTCTTGGAATTGGTGACTTGTAACTTCAAGTAAAAAAGTAGTTTTTAAAGTAAGGTATCTATATTTTTACTCAAGTATGGGTTGTCAGTTATTATTTACCCCTGAATTTAACCGGAAAAGATAAATCGCACTAAAAAGCATGTGATGTGATTCTATGCATCTGACAGAAAAATAATGAAAGACAATTTAATTTGTGTCCGAATTTCACATTTGAATTTTCAAAGTAACGGCACTTAATCAGGATTAGAGGGTCTACAACAAGGTGGGCGGTGATTGAATGATCAATTCCACTGAGTAACTACCTACAGTGCATTAGCCCCGCCCCTGACACTGATTGGCAAGACCATGTGAATTTAAACGAGAATCAATTTTGTGTAGCGTTTTGAATTTTGCCGCACCATTCAAGCGTAAACGTAAATGGGAACACTATTTGCAAACTCGTACGAATTTTGCCCCGAATAATCCAAAACCACTTATTGAACGATATGAATCACAAACGAGGAAATGTCCGCATGCAAATGAAGCCAGCGAGGACGTACAGCTTCAGGGATTTAAACGCTTCTTTAAGCGAGGAAAAGGTTCCGCATAAATCCAGCACAGCTGTGAAGTGCTTAAATACACCGTTTCATTTCCATGCACGAGTTGAAATAATCCCCTCATTTAAATTGCTCTTAAAACTGACGTCTTAAAGCGCCATTGAAAAGACCCGCTGCGACTTTGCGTGCGGCTTAATGGCGGCGCAGCTGGGAGTGAAGGAGTCTTATCAGCTGTGCAGGGAAGCTTTAATGCGCTGTACTGCGGCAGATAAGACTGACTCATCAGGCAGGTGGAAAGGAACCGGGCGATGCTTTTTAGAAACCAGGCGTGAAGAAATTTAAGCCACGAGGAAACAGTACAACGACACAGACGTTTATCGAGACCTGGCACACACTGAATAGGAGGTTTTTGCCTCCCATCTGACTTCCTGATCTTTCAAACGACCGTTTAAATCCTTTCAGTTGAAACTGAAGTGATCTAAAGATACGTGCAACTGTGATGAAGAATTGAGAACTTCGTTTAGCGTTAAGATACATGGATGATATCATTACATTTATCTTGCAATTACATAGCTATTAGTTCAGTGGTGGGAATTTATCATTTGTCGGGGGTCCGTGTCAGAAACATAAGATAAACTTTAAACAGAATATTCAAAATATTTCTGTACTAAAGCACTGAACCGTTCTTAGTGTGCGAGACACGCTGATCAGCGTTTTTTTGAGTTCACATACATTGACTTATTTTGTATGTGAATAAAAAAATGACTTCTACCAAAATATTAAACCAATGCAGTAGATAGATGGATGGATATATCCCAGTGAGAAATTCAGAAGACGGAAAGAGAAAATTTATGTAAATAAATAATATACAAACACAAAGTTTAATTGGTCTAATTTCTAATGCATTTTAAATGGGCATATGGTCTTAAGGACTGATTATGTCCAGGTCTGACTTAATAGTATCATTGACTTTTATTATTAATATTAGCAACAAACCCTCTTTCCATTGGCCAGTTTCTTCAATCTTACCATAGTCCTCCAGTAGTTGTTTCTGAAGCTGGGCCAGAGTTGACCGGTCCTGAGGGGAACTGCTCCCATCCTCATCAAAACACACTTGATTCAGCTGGACAGAAAACACAAACACAGTTCCGTGACCGACACAAACACACACATCGAGGCTATTTAACCTTAGTTACAGATATTTTTGCACTTAGCAGCATTTAATGACTTAGAAGATGGGAATCAAACCCACGACCTTCACGTCCACTAGAGCTGAGCCACAGTTGAGCCACTAAAAATAAAACGGAACACATTTCGACTGGTACCTTGAGCCAAAGGTAGTCTTCGGTCTTATCGGCCACCTCTCCGTGGTTGTCGGCAATGTCACATTTGCCAATCAGGCAGTAGACGGCGCGTTTGTAGGGATCGGCGCTGTTCCTCAGCACGCGGCGATAATGAAGTCGCAGTTTATTCTCCGTGGCGGGAGACAAACTGTGAAGAGCAGAGCACTGCGTCAGTACAGATCACGTTTCCATTACACACTGGTAGGAAAAGACACGGTTCAAGGGAAGAGGAGAATCTAGTTTAGAGGAAGCCAGTCCTCACCGTCTGTCCGGGCTGTTCATGTATTCCTGAAACCAGATCTTGAAGTCGCCCAGCTGATGCTGTGCCCGGTTTACCACCTGCATGGCAGCAGACAGGTCCCCGCAACGCAGGCAGAAATAGATCAGAGCCCACACTGGATGCCCCTCCACCTCGCCGTCCTGAAACACGCAGGTTTTATCTGCAGGTTACGCGGTGGCCACTTATCTCCATTTGACTTCAGTCAGAAATAAGGAGCTTATTGGTTCATGTAGAGAGAAGCCGCCAGCGTTATCTGAACGAGTTCTCCAGCGTGTGTGCCACATGCCGGTTGGTTGGAGAATAAGGATGGTACCTGCATGCCAGGCAGCGGGGTTGGCAACCGGATGTTCAGGAAGCTGCAAACCAGCTGATAAGTGCCAGGAACTCCACCCAGCTGAGCCTGATGCAGGTTCCCAAAGACGGTGACCATGGTGTAGTTCTTGTAGCTGCAGAAAGACACACAAACATTCAGTTTGCAGGTACAAAACCCATATCGGTAGGATCTAAAACCCTATTGGGACACCACAGCTCAAGACTGACCACTGCTCCGGGATTGTGTGTCAGACTGACCACTGCTGCAGTGTGTGTCCAATTTTCCGATTGAACGGTCAAACACAGAACACAGTTTTCTAGTTTGGCTCTGAATAGACTTGACCACTTCTCAGTTTAAGCCGAGCTAAACAATTTTTGAAATATTAAATTATTAATTAAAAAAAATTCCATTACTAATGAAAACTAAAATCTCAAACAAAAGTCAATGTAAAGTAAAAGTATTGTATTTATTACAAGAAAAGTAAAACCGTTTCTGTAAAGTCAAATTCAAGCACTTCTGTGATTCAAGCACTTCTTGCACTTCAAGCTTTTCCATCAAAATTCAGTTGTGGTAAAATGTACAGTATATTGAAAAGTATCGTACACTTTTTTTTTTTAATTCACATTTCAAGTTGTATGAAAACAGACAAAAACTAAATTCAGCTTTGTAATAGCATGTGGATAAGATATCACTGACTGTCTAGTAGACTGATAATATTAGTTTATGTACTGTCGATACATACTGTCGAAAAAGTGAACAAAATGTTAATGAATGAGATGCACAAATGACTCGAAATGATTCGTTCCACTTTATTGTTCAAGAGTTAAAGATCCAATTTAGTTAACTTCCCATCACCCGAAGATGAAATAATCAGCCAAATAGTTGTTATATAACAAATAGTCGTGAAATAAGTATAATTAAAAAATTTTAAGATAAACATAATAGAAATTCAAGCATTTTCAAGGATTTCAAGCACCAGTAGGAACCCTGGTAAAAGTATTTCTCCAATCTCCAAGCTTTTCTCACCTGTTCTCCAAAAACTGCAGAGCCTGTCTGACAAACGCCATCTGCATGTCCACCGCCACTCGGCTCCTCAGCGTGTCCTTAGCTGGCACCAGCAGGACGTCCGTCATCTGCTTCACCATCAGCCACATGTCCGACACATTCTGAAGACATTGGCACATGACCACCAGAGCCCCAGACTCTTCTCCAGCATCACTGGAGCACAGGAGCTACCTTATCATCCAGGCCTTCAGCCACAGAGGAGCAAAGATCTCCGAGGTTAGGCTGCAGGTGACCATTCACGATCTTCTCGTTGAAGATGTAGATCTGAAATAATTGAGAAGAAAAAAACCCGGTCCAGAACGAGGCTTGTAGGACGGTCACGAGTAGGTGAAATAATGTACGATGAAGAACAGAACAAACACGATGAAGATGCTTAGAAAATCTTCAAAGAACAGAACAAATATTAAAATGACGATGCCGCAGGCGACGTGACGACACATCGCACAAAAGAAGAAATGATTGTCGAATACAGAGTGAGAGTTACACAAACCAGAACAAAGAGGGAAATACAACCCCCCCCCATCTATGGATATATGTGGAGTTTACCCATAATGCATCACTCCAGCCAATCAATCTTTTCGATCAATCGGGCTCAGCCAGCGAAACAGAACCCATTTATTTTTGTGTCTAGCTAACAGACTGAAAAACAGCTGAGCTTAACTGACATTCAGAATAACCGTGAACCTGCTTTTGTCTGCGTCATTATCCATGTGACTCAAATAACACAATTATTTACAAGTAATTAATAATCAAAAAAATGAGTCGCTGTCACATTCACAAACCTGTCGGCTGTAGGCGACTTCCACGCTGTCCAGCGAGCTGCGTCCCGGAACTCCCACCTCACTCACGAAGCTGGGCTGTGGACGACACACAGTGCTTTAATATTCTGGCGGCGTGTGTGTGTGTATGTGTGTGACAAGCGCACAGGCCTGCGTTTATCCTCTGGGTTTAAAAAAAATTTTAAATACAGCGTTCGATGTAGCGTGAAGCACACAACTCACGCACCAAAGCGCACAAGCACACACACACGTTAAAAAAATCGAGACAAAGATTTAATTGTTCGTATACTAAAATAAGGTTCCAGAATATACCGGTATATTAGACTCTTTTTAGAAGAATGCAACCATTTTACTGAACAAATCAGTTCTGCGCAGAGCAGTCGAGGATTCACGAGTTTGCTGAGATACATGACATAGGAAGTGAACACCAGGTCACACATGGAAAATTTAACTGCCGTTTAATAATTAAAGCAGCGGGACAGCAAATCTCCTGGAGCTACACACAATGCATCA
Source organism: Paedocypris sp. Pulau Singkep (assembly GCA_017309775.1). NCBI lineage: Eukaryota > Metazoa > Chordata > Actinopteri > Cypriniformes > Paedocypris > Paedocypris sp. Pulau Singkep. The sequence continues at coordinate 9,040,156 of MU204410.1, forward strand.
TTTCAGGCTCATTTAGTTGAACTACAAAACAAAACAAAAAAAACAAATAAACAATTTTTTTTGCAAATTTTTGCATTATTACATTTTTATTAGACCTATTAGATAAAATCATTTTTAGTCATTTGAAAATTTCCCAATTTGAAGAAGTCTCAATAAACCTCAAATTAATTTTCTTCTGTAAGTATTTTATATGTTCCATATTAGTGTTACATTCATTAAATTATCATATATGTGTTAGTGCAAATGACAGTAATTTCTAGTGTTTTCAGTAGTGGTTCCTGAGCGCGATTCTTACTTTGAAGAATATGTCAAAGACAAACTTACATAGTAATTAATTGTGACTTTGCAAAATGCACATAGTATTTTCGTTTTATTCAGATCCCCTGTGTATTGATTTTCTCCTGATCTCCGTATCTGATTGAGCTCTGATCTCTAGAATGAATCCTAATAAAAGTGTCACGTCTTTGTCATTTTTATTCACTCCACTCCATCTAACTGATACCGCCTGCACTTTCCCCTCCGTTGCCGGTCGAATCGGCATTCTTCGACAACAAGTCCAGTCGAGAGCATCATTAAACCAAGAACGATTTAAAAAGCCAATTTCACAAACACCAAAACCAGGCCAAGCCTCGCCACAGGCAGTGAGCGTCACGCCTAGAGATCCCAACACAACCTCTTTAGATGATAAATGAGAACATTTGTAGCTCATGTCTCCTTAACATGTCGGAGGTAAAACATAGTCGGAACGAGGATTTGCTATTAGCGGTTGTTGGTCAGACCTCTACTTCCTGGCTGAAGTCCAGAGCATCCTCTCCGGCTCCGAGGAGAGTGTGCAGCACCCTCTGCTTCACCTGCTCCCACTGCACCAGCATCGAGTCTCTGTGGTACTCCTCCGCCAGCAGGAAGGTCTGAGTAAAGTGAGAGGTAAAGAACACGGAAGCCACAGTGAGATTTAGGTTACCCAACATGTGACGCATTAAAAATAGCTGACGGAGTAGGAAGGGAGGCTGGATCTGGGGAGCATGCTGTGCACAATAAGTGCTTGTGGGCACCCTGTCGTCTCCCATCCCCCCCATCCCACCCCATCCGGTCCTTCAAAGGGATATGGGACGGGAACTGGGCCTGGGGAGACCGAAACTGGGTCTGGCCTGCTAAAACCTGGCTTGCGTGGAGAGCTTTGCTAATGGAACCGTGCCACTATCTGGGTCTGCCTTGACGCCTCGGACCGATTTAGCAAGTACCCTGATTGAAGCCAAAGACCTTTTGTCTATTTTTTCCAGTCCCGATGGATCGACGTGCGATAATTGCTCGCGTTCTAATTAAAAAAGGCTATTAAACTCCAGAGGAAAGGGTTTTGGAACGATGCGGAGTGCGAGATATCACCACAACGTGCAAAAGGTTAATCACAGTCAAGAAACTTCTGGAGGAAAAGATGCTATTTTCCTTCTTGATAAAGAAGAAAGTAATGTGGGGTTTTATAAATGGCGGAAGAACTAAAAGTACCCTGGGTGATTCTGCTCAAAACGAAAGCCATTATTCATGCGTTAATACGCTTCATTCTCACACGAGGGGCAAAAATAGAAGACCAAAAACGAAAAATCATAATTGGAGGGAAAAACGAGCTCCCAGGAGTAAATGAACCGCCGGACATTTGGTTTGTGGGTTACATGATGAAATCACAGGCTTGAATTTAGCTGATGTTAGTGACTGTGAATTGACTTTGTTAAACAGGAAATAAAGTACTCTTGGTAAACTACGGAGAAAATCACAACTAGTCATTACTAGATTATGACTGACTGCATATGCTTCTTGCATTATCGTCGCTCTATCAAAAGGCATCCGCCAAATAAATACATATAATATAATAATATAATAATAATATAAAAGGCAACAATTTTCATTACATATGTTTTTCCCCGTTCTCTTTAAATGTATTTCTTGCTTCAGCAATGTTGTGAAATTATCCAATTATAGGACAAATAATAATATCCTTATGCTCATTTTGAATATATATTTACTCAAATATAAATAAATATACATACACTCATACATAAAATAGAAAAAGTGGCTTAGAAAATGAATTGATCTTAACATATCATCTTTAACAATTATAATTTGTTTTATCGCTTACTCAGACTACCTATACACGCATCTATAATTAATTTGATTTGTTGTCTCTCACTCAGACTACAGTCAGTGAAGTGAGGGAAAACCTTTTTCCTTTCTCAGGATGTTTGTGGTCCTTCACCCAAACGCTGACCTTCCTCCTCAAGACCAGTTTGATGACTAGACAGTAGACAGGGATGATCAGACAGGATATTGACCTGGCAGACAACAGATTTCTCCCGCTGACGGATGGGTAAGAAACGGGTGATGGGGCTGGTTTTTAACATTGCTGAGAGAGTCTGAAGAGGCAATATGGGAACAAGGGAATCCGAGATTGAGTTTCTGAAACTCCTCGCAATGTGGAGAACATGAAGAGTGCACAGAACGCAGCCGTGTGGAACAGGAGGAGGCAGTAATGGCGGTCGACACTCACCCTTCGACGGGACTCCTCGATGGCTGACAGAAGGGCATTGTCTCGTTCGTTCTTCAGAAAGCCCTGGAAGAAGAAACGTAAGATGGTGGTGAAACCCACAGCAACCTACTTTATTCTTTTTCATGCAGAGCACACATCCTTCGCTTCAGAAGTAAGAAGCAAGCATCACAGGCCAGAGATGGCAAATTATCTGCATTATCGAAACAAGGCTAAAAAAAAAAAAAGTGTGGGAGCGCTCGCCCAAAATGGCGGATCTCAGCTGGTCAGAGCTGGTTCGTCAACCGATTAAACCATCCCGGTTTCTTTAGAACTACATTCATGGAGGGGAAAAAAACCCAGATCATTGTGAGAAACGCGGTTCATGACTGACAACTGAAGTGCAATCTACACAAAATATCCACTTCTACAAGACAATTCAGATATTTCAGCCACCAACTTCGAAATCAAAGACTACGCCACGCTTTACAGTAAATCCACCGTGTTTCACCTTGACATAAAAGAAGTATTAACACAGACCACGCTCAGGTAAATCCATCTAAAAGCGAGCGCAGATGGAATCACCGCACATCAGCAGTCTCCATGGATATGTGAGCCGGGGCTTGGAAATCTGACAGAATTCAGGCGGCGCGGCTCTCGCAGCCTATACGAGGATTTGTACATGATGTACAGACAAAGCTCGCACACACCCGCAGTTATTTCCATCCAACACAAAGAAGAAAAAGACCAGCGTTTGATTGTGAGGACAGAAGACACGGGCTCCTGTTGGATGCACAGACACAGTGTGGGGGCTGGTACAGGGAGTGGTGCTGATGAGAGTATGGAAAGCAGGACGCAATTGAGACATCGACCACCAATGAAAATCGCACGTTTGGATTGAGGATAAAAAAAAAATGTTTTGCAACGCAATGCGAGGAATTTACCAGTGGCGATTGAGCGGTCTCATTAGAAAATGACGCCACTGAAGAAATATCTATAGATGCTGATGCATTTATGATTATTACGCTCATTTGACCAACTTTGTCGATAAAAGCGGCGAGACATGCGGTGGCAGATCAGGCTCTCCATTCACGCCCTTTGGTTTTCGTGGCGTTGATGCCTGTCGTCCCCTTCCCCCCACTCACCCACCCCCGGCGAGATGGCACGACCCCCATCACCCCGTCAGTCCTGTGATTGACAGCTGTAGATGTAGATTGAGCCCTCAGGAGGAAACCTGACGGACTAGGCGCACTCTGCAAACGCCGCTGTTAATTTCGCCGAAAATTCCGCACTGACAACCATCGACTTCTCGCCCGGTTTATTTCTTGCCCAGTCACTGTGCCTCCGACTACGCTAAAGAAGAGCGCCCCCATCAGGTGCCCGCTGTCTGGATTCTAGAAAAGCCCATGAGCTGAATGAGCACACGGTTTACGTCGAAGGATTGGGTTGACTGTGACATTCTTCAACAGAAAAAGCATCTGTAATATTTTTCATGTAGTAGAAGTTGAGAACAATTGAATTCTAGCAAACTCGTGAATAAAAGTCAAACACTGGATCGTCGAACGACGATCAAAATGCATGGAAAAGAAAATTCCCTGATTGTCGATTGAGTAAAAATACGCATGGATGTAAAAAAATCTGGTTGTAACACATTAAAAAACACACAATTGATTTTTAGAAGACATTGTATAAAAAAATTCCAAAGTCATTGAGGAAAAAGAATGGAAACGCAATACACGGCAGCATGACATGTCAATTTCTACATATATGCAGAATTACATAAAACACTATTAAATCACATTGAAAATGTGCTTTCCGCTGGTACGACAACACCGACCAATTAATAAAAATAACATTTCGTCAATCATTCGACGCCAAATGAAGATATCAGAAGACATGAACAGACGGAAACCTCGAACGTGCGAGCTGGAAGAGAAGCAGGCATTTAATGTACATCCCTTTTCAATTTAAATCATCCCTTTGTTCGTTTCCCTACTTCTTAACAATAAAAGAGTGCAGGAACCCCACCCTATCCCCACCACTTCCTGTGTGGCAGACAAGCCTTCACCGCCTTCTTCCTCCTCCTCATCGCCATCTTCATCATCTCTTTAGACCAGGCGACATCTTCAGGAACAAAACGCTCGAGCTGGAGGTGTGTAAGTGCATGTACGTGTGGCTGATACTCACTAATCATTCGCTTTAACCTGCAGGAAAAGTGCCGAAGGAACGCCGTGCCCGTCTTCCAGTGGGTGCGGTCGCAGTGGTCTTTTCCCGAAGACGGCATTTCTGCGGAGCGTCTGACCTGTCAGCGGAGGCCCGGACTCTGTCTGACACATGCACTCTTTACCTCGCGCTGGCCCAGTAGTCTGAACCTAGATGTGAGGCTGCTTTATTGTCGGAGGAGGAACGTACCAAGTCAGATGCAGGGTGGGGGGGGAGACCGGAGGAAAAGTCATTTCTCAAGTGGATGCGAGTGCAGTCGAGCATCCTCCACCCCCCCCCCATCCTCCAGCATCCCTGCCAGCCCCCCCTCTCTCACTCATTTCTTCCTTTTTTTAAAACATCTCTGCATCCTGCCTTTTTCCTCCTTTGGTAGCGCAATGCAATTATGGTAATGGATTTCCCCCCCCAGTCTCCTGATGGCTTTCGACATCCTGTCCAGAAAGTGGGCTAATAATCCTCTTAAGAGTCATGTTTAGTTAATGAGGAGAGTACACTGACCAGACTTCACGTGCAGAGCTATTTGCCCTGATCCTGCACCGCTTGCATCTCCCATAAAGCATTTCCGTGTGTGGAGGAGCGAGACTGATGGAAGTCGCTGCCACAAACGTGATAAATGAAGATGCGTCGCATGAATCGCTGAGCATCACCAGTCTCATATTTTAACCATTTGCCACAAAGTATATCATTATTATTATTATATAGTGATCCCAGCATGGTGGAAAAGACCATACATTTTCATTCATACAGGGTTTAAATGGCTTCGGCTGCAAAAGCCACGCGAGGCAGTAAAGACGTGAGACTACGCCTCGTCGCCGCTGTGCATTGTCTTGATAAGCCGCCAGCTTGAGCGCCGTATGGAGCGTATATGCCATTTACACGCGCTCTATAGCTGCCTCGCACATCTGGACGTGGCGGCGCCGTTCTGAGCACCTGCAGCATCTCTGTCTCTTTGTTTCATTCGCCAGTGGGTTTAATGCAATTTGGCCGTCTGTTCATTAGGAGGAGGAAGGCTGAGGATGGAGGCGATGCGGTGGGAAGATGATGCACGAGGGCACGCGTTAAACAAAAGGAAGGTGTTAATGCTCCCAACTCTCATTTAAATGCATCGAGAAAAACAGGCAGAGCGGTCTGTCAGCAGAGCAGAGGGCGGTGGAGAAACTTCCAGGCAGTAAGTGCGTTTCCAGTAAGAGCTGAGCCACAATCTGGCAGGCCCACCGCAAAAATGTCTGACCAAAAAAAAAAAAAAAAAAAAAAAAAAAAAGACAGGATGGACAGGCGGGGGGAGGGAAAGAGACAGAGAGACGGGGAAAGAGAGAAGATGAGCGGAGGAAGCGATGGGTGGGGGGCTGCTTCAGAGCTTCAGGAAATGGCAACCGAGTGGATCATTACGGAACTTGATGAGTCAAACCCAATTCTCTGTCTGTGCTTATAACATTGGAACAACGAGAACGTCTCTGTGCCGAGATGCAACCGAGTTGAAATGCGCCACGCAGGACAGCCATCGATTCGCTGCGTGGCTCGGGGTCTCCAGTCGATGGCATTCTTGGGCAATTACCTCGGAAAACAAATTCGAAAAAACGTCTCTTGATATTTAAAACAGAACGCTGTGACAAAGCTGATCAGATCAAGCCACGCCGAGGTTATCGATCGTCTCAAAAGGCCTCGAGATATAGTGCAAAGACAATCCGCAAATAAGAGTCAAGCCATGTGTGCAATTAGGGAAAAATATTCATGTCATGCGAATAAACTTCTTTTAATTCAAAAACGTACAGCCGTTGCTCTCAGCATCAGGGATGAAGTGTTTTTCCAGCCTGAGCTCTCTGTAATTCACTAAACTGCACTTGCACATCCGTCATTAGAAGCATCATCCCTCAGTCTCTCTCCAGCTTCCCTGCAGTGCACTTATGAGTCTATAGGGGATTCGGAATACGCCCTGCTGCTTGCTGAGGATAGAAAAACGACACAAAAATGTGCTTTCGAAACAAAAGGACCTACACATCAGCAGCAAGAGGTTAGGGTGAGTCCGGTTATGTCCTAATATATTAAACAGAATCTATATTTGAAAAAAAAAAAAAGACATTGGTGCTACCAGCACTGACCACATGGGGGCAGCACAAGCACTGTTCTTAGTTTAGCTATATAGCCTATGGAAATGGGCTCAAAATCTCAAAATGGAACACACAGACAAACACACAGTTAAATCCTAATAAATATGAAGCATTGTTCTATGATAAAATTATACGTTTCATGTCCGCACAGTAAATTTTAGTGTGCATTTAACGGATGCACTCCAGCATTGTCACAAGAGAGCTGTCAATCACTGAAAATCTATTGTGATCTCGCAAAACCAATTCAAGATAAGGTCATGTATAGATGACCGATTAAAGACTTTCACATTTCTGACCAACGTATATGGTAATGGAAATCAGCAGCTTTTGATATCACAAAACAAAACAAAAAACAAACCAACAAAAAAGACACACCCACAGAATGCATTGTTTCACGACGCCAGGCATTCTGTACACTGCCTTCAGTCGACGTTAATCAGGCCAAATGCTTTATTTGACTCGGATAAACAATTCTAACAACATAAGCCTATTTCGAGCTTATTTGAACCAAAATAATCCGCTGAATAGGAACAAAGAACGCGAGAGAGAGTGCAAGAAAAAAACAACATGTCAGTGTACAGCAGATGTAAAGCTGAACGCACTTTTGTCATTGTAGTCTCCGACGCAGATTAAAAGTGAAGTTAATGATGAAAATGTAGAATTTTATCAGACCGAAAATTACCAAGAAATGATCTCCATCGTCAACAAGCCTCAAAGCCGTAATTAAAATGAATATTACATGCTGCAACTGATGCTGGAATTGCAGAAAAACATGCATCATGAAAAGAGCTGAACAGTTAAACAACTGTTCAGAAAAGCCACACTGGATAAGAACCTTACACACAAACATTGTGCATTGCATTTTAAACTTTGAGTTAACCATCAATAGTTGGCTGATTAGTTGTCATACGTGTGAGTGCTTGGAACAAAAAAAAGATATGACAATTGAATACATTACATCTCATCTTTTAGTATAGTAAAGTACACAATTGTAGTCAAGTACATCTCATCCACATTTTGGTGAATACTGAGAGTCGTTGAATCGGATCAGCAGGCTACTAGGAAAAAAGAAATACTGTCTTGATGTGTCTATTTAACTGTCTGGGATCAACTGTGTGTATATGGATATTCTGTTTAAGAATATTTTTATGTAGAAAGCTTTCTCTGAACTGCAGATTTGTGGTAAGATAAACATTCTGGGAGTGTGCGATTGTGCCCGCTCACTTATCTCTTGGCTTCTTGTAGATTTTCTTATAGCTGATTTCATTCATTACTCCGCTAAAAAGACGCCTGTGCAAACGGAACTATAGTGAGCAATAAATCATTTCTAAGGGTAGGAATCTTGCTTACACAAATGCCCAAATAAATTCTTTAAAATCGATCCCTTATATATTGAGTCAAAGTACTGCAGTAAGACCAAATCAGAGTGTGATGTTTAAAACCACACTTATCACAGCTGCTTTAATATTTATTACACTGCTAGAGAAAAAAAACAATGTGAGTAATATCACACTAATTGTTTAGGCACATGAGGATACAGAATGTATTTAAGCACTAGTTATGATAAAAAAAAAAAAAAAAAAAAAAGTTAAGCATTAGAATTTTTAATGATACGCTTTGTAAATAAATATCAAGCAAACTAGGTGTAAAATTCTGTTGAAAAAATTGCATCAAATAATTTTTGATGCAATTAATAGCTAAACTAAGAACTGATTTGGTAAGACCAAATCAGAGTGTGATGTTTAAAATCACACTTATCACAGCTGCTTTATTATTTATTACACTGCTAGAGAAAAAAAACAACATACTGTTATTGAAGCAGAATATGTAACTAATTAATAAATACATTGAATAAAATTGTGAATAAACTAATCATAAATAATCAATATCCAACAATCTATAGGATAAAATACTATGCAAAGAAATTGACAAAATAAACGACAATAACTGTCGTTATTAATAACTATTAACTGTCGCAATAAATATCAAGCAAACTAGGTGTAAAATTATGTTGAAAAAATTGCATCAAATAATTTTAGAGGAAATGTACTGTACTAGTCAAAATTTTATGTCAAAATGTTTTTATATATTTAAAAAATAGCGTGTGTGTGTGTGTGTGTGTGTGTGTGTGTGTGTGTGTGTGTGTGTGTGTGTGTGTGTGTGTGTTTATAATTGTAATCAAAATTAAATGTATAGGTCAAAAGTAATCACACAACTTTATTTTAAAAAAAAAAACACGTTTGAACACTCCACTAGGCGCTTACTTGTTAAAGCAAACAGATTTAGTGGGAACACACTGCTCTGATTCGACAGAAGCATCTGAATATAAGAGAAACAAGTAGAAAGCCAACCTGGATATCTGTGTCCTTCACCGGTTCCAGAGGCTCGAACGTAGTGGCTGCACTGAGACTTTCAAGTCGCTGAGAAATGTGAAAGATATCAAGCCCACGGGAACCCAGGAGAATGGAGCTAGAATGAAGAAGGTAAAAGATTTAAACTCAATGTGGATTTCAAAAATTCAAGCAAATGACACAACATCCACCAGTATGAAAATATTGTAAAAAATCAAAATGTATAAACTAGTATGACAAATAGGTTTATTTTCTTTTTTTTACCTGGAATGAAAATGATGGACAGAACTTATAGTGCAGGAATCATGAGTTCTAAACCGTAGTGATAATATTTTTTCCATAACGTGTTGTTCATGTGTTCTGTGTGTTTTGTTGAAGACCTGAAACACGTGTTCAAACTAAACAGCTTTACTTCAGGAAATATATATGTAATATATACGAAAAATAGTGGTTGAATTATATGGAAATATATCTACACTGTAAATGCTTTGTTTGTGAAATGTGTGTATTACAGTAATAATACCAAAGGCAAACATTTCTCTAGATTTTCAAGGCTTTAGAATTGTGTTAAAATAAAGTGAAAACTCTTTGAGACAAAGCATCACTAAATGTATCTTTTTTCATATGGTCCCTAGTGTCCAAATTGACAATCTCACTCACTTCCTGTCCTTCACTTTTTTTGTTTTACTAACAATTAGTTTTAATACTCCCACAATCACAGTATGGTGGGTTTCATAAGGCACACTCACACTAGGTACTCAGATTCGTGACCGAGTACCAAAGCGGTTTGTTTGACCGATCCCTGCCCGATTGGAAGAGGTGGACTCAAGTCCGGTTCGCTGGACTCGGGCAGGGTTCCCTTGTATTGTGAGAGCACCACATTTTCGTATAACAAAATCGATTGACCTATTAAACAACCGATTTTGCAAGACTGTGGAGCTCCGCAGACCAAACGATTCTAAATTATAAGCCGCTCTTTTCAGCCACATTTTCAGTGAAAGCGCCAGTCTTCCTTAATTTATTGAAACAGTTCCACTATAATAGTGAATGTTATGTTTGCATCAATATGCCTAATAACATATAGAATTCCACTGATTGGATTCCAAGAAAACGCACAAAATCTGTTTAATTCTGTGTTCTTTAATTTAACTCTTTGTTGAGACAAAAGGTTTTCTTCTTAATTTCGTTCATATTTTTACTGAGAGAGAGAGAGAGAGAGAGAGAAGAGAGAGAGAGAGAGAGAGAGAGAGAGAGAGAGAGAGAGAGAGAGAGAGAGACAATATTGCTACTAGGGACTGTATTGAAATTGTGCTCAGCATTTATGCATCCAGTGAAGTCTCTCACACTCACTCACTCACTCACTCACTCACACACCCGGAGCAGTTGGTCAATTTCGCCCAACCCAGCAGAGCCCAATTTCGACATGGTCCCTGGTGTCATTATGACAAACTCGCTCACTTTTTCCGCGTTAAAAGCCTCGAGCAGAAGGAAACTCACGCTTTGACGTCAGCTGTGTCCTGCGAGGTTCTGGTCAGGGTTCGGGACCGGAGTCGTTCACCCGCCTGCTGGATCTCCTGGAGGTTTCGTTCGACGTGGGGCAGCTCGGACACGGCGTCTGTTTCCGCGGCGAGTTGCTCTGCCTGCTGCAGCAGCTCCCCGAAGCCTTCGGCGTCCATGTCCGGCTTCACCTGACACTTCCCAATCAGCTATCAGCCGCGCTCGAGCTCCACAGATGAGGCTGGAACGCCTAGAAAGTCACGCCAAGCTTTTACTTTAACATCACCGGCATTGCAAACGTCTTCCGCCTTTCTGTGTTTTGTAAAACCACGTGTTCGAATGTGAAGCAACGAACACTTGCTAAAGCGCTAACGTCACATGCCATGACAACAAAACTAGCGACTCGTTTATTTATCGGCACACAATTAAAAGTGAACGTATAAGCAACAACCTACCTGGTAAAACTAGAGAGCGTCTAAAATATCGATCAGTTTATCCGCCACGCTTAACACATCCCCTTCACAAACTCTGAAGATCAATTGAGCGCGAGCGCGCCGACTCTTCTTCGTCTGTTTTAGTCGGGCACAAACCGCCAGGCTTATTTCCGCCACCTAGGGTCTGACAGTGTAACGGCGGAAGTCATATTGTTTTAAGTGCACAGTGCCACTTAAAGTAAATTAGTTACATTTAATTTCTTGAATATCTGTGGCTCGGAGAGTCAGAAATAAAGTTGAGATTGTAGACTTGGAGTGTCGTAAGAATTAAAGGCCAAGATTCGCACACAGATGCGTTCCAACTCACAGGTTTCCGGAAATACAGTAATTTAAGGGACTCAATTTTAAAGTATATTAAGCGTGTAGATTTCAACTAGAGGCATTCGCCACCCCTTTAATTGTATTGAACAACTCGGAAAACATACATTTTAGAAGCTTTATTATCTCGTTAACGTAACATACAGATGCACAAACGTATACAATGTACAGGCAGTGGACAGGTCGAAAGGTCGCGACCGCGCCGCCTCACTGGCAGCAGCTGGAGTCACAGGAATCGCCTTTGCACACACATCCAGATGCGCATTTGCTGCAGCCGGACGGGCAACAAGAACAGCAGCCTGCGTGGAGAACGAGAACCAGAGTTAGAAACACCAGACAGTCCGAACGAAACCAGATAACATTGCGTAAGGATGATGTGGTGGCGGAGAATTTGCCGAAACTCACAATGACAACGGCAATATTTGCGTTAAATTTAACGGAACGCACGCGCGAAAACTAGTAGCCACGCCTCCAAGCGCGGATTGGCAGGTTACAATTTAAAAGTCTCTTTCAGTCAGACTATTTAAATGTAGACACATAAGCGCCCATCAGTGTACAATTCCATTCGCAAACTACCCAACTATCCAAAAACAAATGAAATCGGCTGTGACGTCACTTACTCTTCTTGCAGGTCGTACACTTGCAGTTCGTGCACTTGCAGGAGGTTCCGCAGTTGCAAGATCCAGCTATTAAAACAAAATAGTGTAAAGCAAAACTGTTAACATCAGATGAACGTTTTATTGTAATATTAAAAATTAACCGTTCAGCAGCAATTGTGCTCATTGACCAATAAGAACAAGGCTAAGTTGTATAAAAGTGACTCACTTTTAGAGCAATCGCAAGGATCCATTTTCGTCTCGAAGGTTGACGTCAAGAGTCTCTTGGAAAAAGCGCTGGAATTCGATGTCGGATGAGTGGATGTGGAAGAAGCCGCGAGACTGTGGCTTTTATACGGCTCAGAGAGCGAGGGAACGCGCGCAAACACCGGCTGCACACGGCGTCTCATTAACTACACGCGGGTGCAAAGCATCAAACAATCATGAATCATCCCGTTTCAGCTTTTCTCATCAGCGTGTGTGTGTGTGTGTGTGTTAGTAGATTATATAACGAGTGATTCCGCTCTACTAACGGAATATTGATGCTGTCTGAGGGATTATATAATTAACGCGTTTGTTTGGAAACACGTGTAAACTTTCTAGACATTCGCCTGGTAATTTTATAAAATCAAGTTTTGTACTTCAACACTAGGAGCTTTACAATTGTGTTCAGTAATACAGCCTAAAACTGATACTTTCACACCTGTGTGAAAGTGAAAGCAACAATTTTAAAATTTTATGTAATAAAAGTTTATGTAAACGTACGGGTATTATTGAGGGAATATGTCAAGTATAACAAAGCGGATACGTTACAATATTTCTAAATTTTAAAGATTAAGTTTGTTTGTAAACAGTCGGTCTTTTGCACTCGGTACGAATTACGAAACTGAAAAAGTTACGTCACGAGTAGCGCGCGTGTTGTGTGTGCACGCGGGGTGAGACTCAAGTAAACAAACGCTGGTTTGCACTCGTCTTGTGTTTGTTCTCACGTCCACGGATCATATAAACTGCATTGCTTTTCGTGCATTTTGTTTTTAGTTGATGTGCATTTTGACATATTAAAAACAATCGACCAATACAAAACAAAAAATTCATAATATTGCTTTAATCGAAACGGACACGGGCGAAAAATTATATAATTATATATAATCAGTATAAACGAATATTTCTTGAGAACATGCTATTTAGTTTACGTTCCTTTTATAAAAGGGTTGTAATATCTATTACAATTGTATTCATATTCAAATTGTTAGTTAGGCTTTATTTTTGTACAAAACCTTCAATTGTCGCGCATGCTCAATGGAGACGTTGTAAAGCAGTGATGGATTTACTCTCGCAGAAATAGAGGCTTGATTCGCACGATAACTTTTCTGATCGGGAGCAAAGCGACTCGGGTGAGATAGAAAAGCAGCCAGGATATTTCGGAACATTGTAAAAAATGTTTGTGATTTTGTTTAGAAATCACAAGGCGTTCGTGAATTTTGTCAGGCTACGCTGAGTTAGCCTAACTAGCAAGCGGCGAGGAAATAAAACGCACAAAGACTATTAAAATATTTTTCTTATTTTTAAGCATATAAACGTCGATAGGTAAAATAGAAAAAAAAAACGAACCATGCGCGTGTTTTAACGAAAAAGTTCACACTAGCATCTTAGCTAAATCATGGCTTGATAATGCCTTGACAAGCTTCGGTTGCTAGGCAACGGAAGCACCATAAGGTTAGAAGCACAATAAGCTGTTTATTCTATTACTAGCTGGCAAGTGGTAGTTAGAAAGGCCGTACCATGTTTTAGTGTGGAATTAGAATATCTTTCAAAACATGCATTTGGTTTTCTTAGTTAAATCTATAACAATATCATGCCATTTTCGACTTTTTGAATATAAACAAAAAGAATAACGTGATTGATGGATAGATGTAAAACGCCAAGAATGAATGATCTACACAACAAAATATCAGAAAAAATACTGCAAGTGTAGTTTCCTGTGTTCGTACTGCAGTGAGACGTATTAGATCTTCAGTCCTGGTCAGTGTCAGATGGCTCTTTGCTTTACTTTAACAGGCTAATCCGGTTTAAATTAAGATTAATTTGTAATATATATTGCATGAACTAAAACTGCATTGGTTTAATGTTGAAGTACAACAAAACACACAGACTCCTTTTTGTACAAAAAAGAGTGAATATTCTGCAGTACTGACCATTCGGCTATATGTTCTGTTCAGATCTTTGGGCCGAGCTGTGCCACCATGTTAGTGCCCATATTTACCCTTAAACTGAACCACAAGATCAACCCTCGAATGGTGGCAATAGGAAAATATGATGGAATTCATCCATGTCTCACCGCAGCGACACAAGCAGGGAAGGTACGTTCAAACTTAAAGTTTTTTCTCCATGACATGCTCAGTCTACAATTATATTTGATATTAATTTATATCATTGTCTACCTAAAAAGTAACATTTACTTTACAACCCAGCCTACAGTGTGACCGTAAATTGTCTGTATCACTCTCTCACCAGAGGTGTCAAGTAGCGAAGTACTTCATTACTTTACTGAAGTAGAATTTTGGGTTGTTTGTACTTGAGTAAAACAAGTATATAATAATAAATAATTGAGTAATTATTTTCTATTTTATTTATTTTTACCTACTTTTTACTTTTACTTCTTAGATTTCCTCCTGTGAAAATATATGTACTCTAGTTGTTAAAACTAAATTTTAATGGCATTTCATCCCTTGAATTATTTTTAGTTTTATACTACACGTAGTTATCAAACCAGTACTTTTACTTGAGTAAGAAGTTTGAGTTGCTACTTTTACTTCCACAGAAGTCTTTTTTACTCTTAAAAAACTTTTTCCTTCTTTTTACTTCTTATACTTCTGTAATGAATGTCACTACTTTGGAGCACCTTTGAGCAGTGTCTCACTCATCCAGGTGTTCATCCATAACCCTCACACTCGAGGTCAGAGGCCAGCAGCCCACCGGCTCAGTCAGAGCAGCCTGGACTCTGACATCTCGCTCCTCAACATTAACCAAGCGGTCAGCTGTCTGACGGCAGGAACGCTGCGGCCCGGCGCTTCAGGAGACACTCTGCTGGTGGGCTCCCAAACCAACTTGCTGGCCTATGATGTGCATGACAACGCCGATGTCTTCTACAAAGAGGTATATAATCGACACGTTAAGCCGCATTTAAAATCATTTTTGTTCTCTTGGCAAACATTTGTTCATGTTTATTATTTAAATAAAATTGAAATATAATTGGGTAATTTGGTACTTACGGAATCAGATTAGTGCCAAAAATGATCAAATGTAAATTTCTAAGAAACGAACAAAAATGCTTCACATTTACGATTGTTTTTTTTTTTTTTTTTTAGCCTGTAATCTTCACGTTTTTGTTTGAAACTTTTTTTTTTCGCTTCGGTTTTTTTTTTTGTTTGTTTGAAATTCTGGCCCAAGTTTTTTTTACTTAAGTAAAAAAATGCACACACACATGTACAGAAGAACAGATTAGGCAAATCGTGTCTTGATAACGTGTTAATAAAACATAGCGTTCCGAATGTAAAAGGCTTGTTGTGTAACAGGTGGCAGATGGAGCCAACGCCATTGTGCTCGGCAAATTGGGAGACATCCAATCGCCGCTCGCCGTCATCGGGGGAAACTGCGCTCTGCAGGGTTTTGACTATGAGGGGAACGACCGCTTCTGGACCGTGAGATATTTGTTCTTCTACACTGGAACATACGAGTGAATTTTAGCGCTTCAACATCACAGTGTAGCCACGCCCACAACACACGTTCTGCTTTTCCTATTTTAAGTATTTGCAATGGCGTGCGAGTAAACTAAGACATGTTTGATCACAGAATCCCTTACGTTTTTTTTATTAATATCATATCTAATGTATACATGATACGAATAACATGTTTTTTTAAAGGTGACGGGGGATAACGTCCGCTCGCTTGTGCTCTGTGACTTTACAGCCGATGGAAAGAATGAGGTACGACAGCCATCATTTATCAGTGCGGTGTTTTATACTTATACTGGTACATGTGGTCCTACCAGCTTCTCGTCGGGTCGGAGGACTTTGACATCAGGGTTTTTAGGGAAGACGAGCTGGTGACAGAAATGGCTGAGAATGAGGTATGAGTCACACAACCGTTTCATGTTGAAAAAGGATGAGGGATTAGTTTTTTTTGCAGATGTTTTGCTTTCTGTTCCTTCCAGACGGTCACGTCGCTGTGTCACATGCACGGCAGCAGGTTTGGTTACGCTCTGGCCAATGGAACAGTGGGCGTGTATGACCGCACCGCCCGCTACTGGAGGATCAAGGTGCTGCCACAGGCCACTGAGTTTCCCAGTAGCACATCATCGATTGATCAATCATTGTTCATATTGATCTGGTTTCAGTCTAAAAACCATGCCATGAGTATCCACGCCTTCGATCTGAACGGTGACGGAGTGGTCGAGCTCATAACCGGATGGTCAAATGGAAAGGTGATTTTAATTAACTAAACACGCATTTTTTTTACTAAACTAAAAGCCGCATTTAAAATATTTCTTGTTCTTTTTTCAAACATTAGTTTGTTTTTTGGGTTATTTTGGGTTAAAAATTGGGTTATTTGTACTTTTTTTGTTATTTTGGTTATTAGATGCACTAATCTGATTCCGTAAGTAACAAATAACCCAATTTTATTATCAAACGTAAATTGCCAAGGAACGAACAAAAACGCTTCACATTTACGTTAGTATTTTTTATTTTTCGTTTGCAATCTTCACGTTTTCAATTGAAATTTGTTTTTTTCGCGCCATATTTCTTGTTTTTTTTTTTGTTGTTGTTGTTGTTTGGATTTCGGGCCCAAGTTTGCCACCAAGTTTAAGCGCTCGCTAAACTCCTCCCTCTCTTCCAGTTAATCACATTCTCACCGTGAATGCAGCTGTCAATCACATTCTCACCAGCCAATCACAGAAAAAAACCTAAACCAAGGAAAATTAGTTGCAGAAAAAAAGTTGCGAAAATCTGAAGATTGCAAGCAAAACACAAAAAACCAAATGTAATTGCAAGCGAAAAGTAAAACATGAAGCATTTTCGTTTGTTTATTAGAAATTTACCTTTGATAATTTTGGCACTAATCTGATTCCAGAGTTACTCATGTTTGAAAATGATTATGAAACCAACATTTATTGGATATTTTGATATACAGTCTTTCCACCCCCATCCATTCTGAATTGTGTTTCTCTTCATGCCAGATTGACGCCCGTAGTGACCGCACGGGGGAAGTGATCTTTAAAGATAACTTCTCCTCCTCTGTGGCCGGAGTCGTGGAGGGCGACTATCGCATGGACGGACAGATCCAACTAATATGCACCTCTGTTGATGGAGAAGGTGCCGTCATCAAACACATTAAAGATATATCGTATTTTATCACTGACCCTTGACCCTTTGTAGTCCGAGGTTACCTGCCGGCCAGTAAAGAAATGAAAGGCAACCTGATGGATGCCAGCGTGGAGCAAGACCTGATCAGAGAACTGAGTCAGCGCAAACAGAACCTACTCCTGGAATTACGAAACTACGAGGAAAACGCAAAGGTTCTGTCGCAACGTTGACCTGTGGTTGTGTCTTGGAACGTGAAACTGAGCGTTTGATTTCTTTAAGGCTGCTCCGGGAGTCTCGGAGGGCGAATCTAAGATGGGTGTCATTCCAGCCAACACACAGCTCCAGACGGCCTTATCTGTTCAGAGAGCCACGGAGAGCCAGAAAGCCCACATAGAGCTCAACATCTCCACTCCCAACGGTTGGTGAAGCCTTTGAAGCTCCGACTGATGTGAAGTTACACAGCGGCTTTGCGCGTTAAAATTGTCTTTATCTTCTCCTTCTTCAGAAACGATAATCCGAGCTGTGCTGATATTTGCTGAGGGTATTTTCGAAGGGGAGAGTCACGTGGTTCATCCCAGTGCTCAGAATCTCTCCGGGTGTGTGTGTGTTCCCATCATTCCCCCGAAAGATATCCCAGTGGACCTTCACATCAAAGCCTTCGTGGGTGGAAAAACGAGGTGCGTGTGATGCCGGATAGTCCATTGCTTGGAAAATGTCACCGTTATGCAGGTCTCTTTCCCCTGTTTACATCAGTACACAGTTCCATGTGTTTGAAATCACACGCCAGTTGCCTCGTTTCTCCATGTATGACCTGGACGTGGATCCTGCAGCTCCTCAGCCAACAGGAAGAGTCACCTTCAGCATCAACGACCGACCACAACGCGTAAAAACGTCTACGTGTTCAGAGCAGACAATGGCCATTTTGGTTATTAAATTAAAGCTGTCTGTGTCTGAAGGTCGTCATGTGGCTGAACCAGAACTTCCTGCTTCCCGAGGGCATTGACAGTCCAGACATCACGTTTACCGCTCTACGTGGAGGAAGCCTCCTCAAGATCAACATGCAACAAAGCGGAGAGGTATTTCTTACTGGATGTGTTGGTCAATTGTGTTAATTGTACTCGTTCTCTACAAAACCCCATTATATGTGTGTTGTGCTTTGAGTCTTGCACTGTTAGCCAAATAGAGCTTAACCTTTGAGCCTCTCATCCAAACAGAAAAACTCAATCCTAAAACGCATCACTGCATACGAGACCATTCGAAAACAAGGACAAGACAATGGCAGGAGCCTTACAAAATTAATCCATTCATGTTTGAATTGTCCTCATCAGATAACGCTGAAGACCGATGACATCGATTTGGCCGGAGACCTTGTTCAGTCACTTGCCACGTTCTTAGCCATAGAAGACCTACAGTCTGAAGCTGATTTCCCCATCTATTTCAAAGAGCTACGGTCTACTCTAACGGAGGTAAGCAAGAGCGGTTTATCTAGAAATGACCCGCATGACTGTCTTTCGCTGCTTGTCTGTTCATCACGTGGTGTGTTAGGTGGATGAGTTCCACTCGGTGCACCAGAAGCTCACCGCAGCAATGGCTGATCATTCCAGCTACATTAGAAATATGCTGGTGCAGGCAGAAGATTCCAGACTCATGGGCGACTGGTGAGGAGGATCACTGATGCTTTCCGTCCTCTCTTTTCACACAGAGGATCATTTCACTTTGTTCTGTTTCCCAGGAGAACCATGAAGAAACGTTATATTGATCTGTACGACCTCAACAGAGATCTGATCAATGAATACAAGATCAGGTCCAATAACCACAACGCCCTCCTCTGTCGTCTAAAATCAGTCAATCAGGCCATCCAAAGGGCGGGGAGACTGAGACGTACGTGTATTTTATATCTCACAAGGGAACATTAGTCTGGACAAAATTCGAAATTTTTGATTTGCTTTGGTTATGGACGTGCTAAGTGATGGAAATTGAATGCGCATTCAGTCACCGCTCACTTTGTAGTAGCTCCTCCCACAGACTCTGATTGGCAGAATTTTGCATGACCGAAATACTTTTTGAAAAAAACTTTGCATTTTATCTAGAATATTGTTTCATTTGTATTCAACGCGTGCTATTGTGTGTGAATAATCATCAATAAATGTAATTGTTTTTCAGTTGGAAAACCTAAAACCCAAGTCATCAGTGCTTGTCGGGACGCCATCAAGAACAACAACATCAATGCTCTTTTCAAAATAATGAAAGCAGGCTCTGCGTCTTCATGAGGATGTTCTGTTTAGCTGGAAAATCATCTTTAACCTGAGGGAAGTCTGGAAGTTCAGACCAGGATCCCGGTGAGACGCCCAAAAACTGGCTCGGGAAGTGCCGGGTGTCTCCCAGGAAGTAGAAAAGCCAACTTGCCGATAATATCATTTAATTTTGGCCTTGTTGGGTTCAGTTTTGTGTTTTAGTCACGACTGGATGGTTTCGTCAGTACAGTACTTGTACTGTTTTAGCCAAACAAAATGCATATTGTGTGTCGAGATGTGATTTCACAGTCTGCAAACAGGTAGTAAATATATAAATAAATAATAATTTTGTGTGTTTTCACAATGTCTTTAAATGCCATCATTACGGATTTAGGAAAAAAAAAAAAAAAAAAGCAACACAACTCCTCGTGCAGGAGTTTCCGGTTGCTGCGCTGGCATCTGGCGCGAGACGCCTTCGCGGAGCTCGATCTGTCACGTGACACATCAGGAATGATCTTGCGAGAACGAGGATTCTGGAAAAGTCTGGCGCTTGTAGGGAATGTGTCGTTTTTCTGTCGCTTGTATCTAGACTGACGAGTGCTCGGTCACGCCGAGACTGATTGCAAACGTGTTTATGCACGCGCGCAGGACTTTTCCAGAAGTGGAAAACAGATGTGGACAGTGGTCGAGGATCCCTACGTGAGTAGATCAGATAACCGATATAATCAGCAGTGATGGTGTTTTATCCAAACGAAACGAGGCTCAATTTAATTTTTGCACTGTGATCAACTTTACCGAAGACGACAACTTCTTTATCTTGACTAAAATTAGGTGTAACGAGTACGTACCTGAAAATCAAATCGAGTAAAAGTACGGATGCATTACTGTATAAATTACTCCCTTACAAGCCACAAGTCACCGATTACAAGTAGACTTGAGCAAATTTCGTAAAGTGTCCAATTTTAAAAGAACTTAGTAGAGTATTTTACTCTTACTGAATTTAGGCTCAAAAACACCAAGAAAAACAATAACTGTATTGATGAGTTTTCATAGCGTAATATAGAAAGAAAGTTTACCACCTCAATGTTTAAAAGTGGCAGTACAAAACAGAGTTAAAAAAGAACAAATGTCGGCCTCTGTCAAGCTCTAAAGTGCAACTGACACGTCATTTAGCTCATAAATGGCATCCAGTTCCTCCAGCATCCTGCAGATGGCAAAATCACCGTAATGCCGACTTGTTTTGCACCATAACAATGTAACGAGTAACGCTAAGTGCATTAGTGGAATAAAGAGTACAGATACTCAATCAAAAAAGTAGAGAGAATATTTTTAAAACTCAGTACAAGCTCAAAGTAGCCAAAAACATTCTTAAGTAACAAGTATAAAGTACTCAAATAATGTACACCACATTTTATCATTGTTGTGTTAAGATGTCATAGATTGCAGGACGTATTTTGTACTTTTAAATTCACTAAATTAGAAAGGAATTAATGTCTTGAATTGACTCTTTATATGAAGTGTGACATTGGTGTTATTTCTTTAAGACAAAATACATCTGCTTTCATCGGAAAGCCGCAACCGTTTATATTTTTATCTATTTCACTTAAATGGGCATTTTTTTAGTCTAAGTTGGCATACAAAAACAAGTTTCTCAACGAATTCCAGATGTGCGGGAAATGCATTGGCAGCCGAGTCCAGATGTGAAGGCTAACTTTGCTCAAGTCATTTCCTGTGTCTTCAGCTTTTTGATGACTGAGGTAAGACGTGCCCCATGCCAACTTCAAAAGCACATTCTCCTGGAGATAAAATCTGTTTCATGAACTGATCACGCCTGTATGCTGTCATGAAGAAACCCTATAGATGGATGTGGGAACATCCAAATGCTCATGGAGGATCATGAGAAAGGAAAGAAACATCCTGGCACGATGCGGCGGCACATGAAGGGGGATGCCCTCTGCTCCGTCATTCTTCTCTTCCTCTTCTTTCTCCTCTTTTATTCCCATCGGAGACTCACACCGCAGCGGGACCAGACGCTGCCCGCGAAACATGGCTCCACCAGATACACGCCCGTTCCAGAAACCAACACCGAAATCTCAGAAAGATCAAGCCAAATCTTCCCAAAATCTCTTCAGACCAAGCCACACCACCCAGATCCACCCAACATCAAACCATCCGATGCGCCACGCCCGATCTCCACAGCGGTGCCTCCATCACACCATCACGGCAAGTCCTTTGACTTTGCCGATTACCTTCGAAAGAAAGACCAGCGAGACTTCAAGCTTCTCATAGACCAGCCGGCAAAATGTTCCGATCCGGATGGTCCGTTCCTGCTGATTGCGGTCAAATCTCTGGCCAGCGAGTTCGACAAGCGGCAGGTGGTTCGCCGGACATGGGGACGAGAAGGTGTCTTCCAGAAGAAGGCGAGTGTCAGGAGGGTTTTTCTTCTCGCCGTCCCTCAAAACCAGTCAGCCCTGCCGCTGTGGGACCGACTGCTGGCCTACGAGAGCCGAAGCTACGGTGATATCCTCCTGTGGGACTTTGAGGACACGTTCTTCAACCTGACGCTGAAGGAAATACACTTCCTGCGGTGGGTTAACACCAGCTGTCCTCAAGCCAAGTTCCTGTTTAAGGGTGATGCCGACGTTTTTGTGAACGTCGACAACGTTTTGCAAATGCTGGAGAGTCAGGAACCCCATCAAGACCTGTTTGTTGGGGACATCATCCTCAACGCCAAGCCCATTCGCAGACGCACCAGCAAGTACTTTGTGCCCGAGTTTATTTACGGTCAAGGCGTCTACCCGACCTACGCCGGGGGAGGGGGCTTCGTCATGTCGGGCCACACGGCGAGGAAGCTCCAGCGTGCCTGCGGGGAAGTGGAGCTCTTCCCCATCGATGACGTCTTTCTGGGCATGTGTCTGCTGAGGATCGGGCTCCAGCCCACGCGCCACCAGGGCTTCCGGACGTTTGGCATCGTGAGACCCTCCGCGGCCCCCCACCTCCAGATCTTTGAGCCCTGCTTCTACAGGGAGCTGATGGTGGTGCACAGCGTCACGGTTCCTCAGATCTGGCTCATGTGGAAACTTCTGCACGACCCTGATCTTCACTGTCACGGCAAGCAGAGAGTGTCGCCGTTTCCCTTCAGGTGGGGAGGAAAGGGGGAGAAGAGCCAGGCCGAGGCGAGAAATGACGACTATGAGATGAAAGTGTTTGTGGAGCATTAGAATCTTGAGCAAACTGTGAAGATAAAGACTCGTCTCAATGTAACTTTTTTCCACATAGATCAAAGCTTTTCTGTAAATCTTGGTTGTTTGAAACCAAACACACACATTTTTGGTTCTTATTATAAATATAATGATAATAAATATACGTTTATATAACTGCTGTCCTGAAATGACAAAATGTCCTGCCGTGAGCAATAAAGGCATTTCATCAAAAGACTCTACAAGCTGCAGTCGGTTTCCTCCCATTTTTATTCCACCATTCTTTAAATATATTCATCACACTGTAACATTTTAAGAACGGAATACATAAATGTAGCACTTTTTAAAAAAATCTCATAATGCTTTCAGTAGATTTAACAAGACAAACCTAAAATCCAATGGTCACAGTATTTTCATACCAGTTCGAGCTTTTCACATGTCGCATTCACACTGCCGACAATGCAATAATTATTGCTTTGCACACAATAATCGGAACAAAATGCCTCACTATGTGGCTCTGGGTCCAAATAAAACGCATCGCAATACATTGTTGGGTTTTTATTTTAATTAACGTTAAATCCCGGTTCCAGAAACGGGTTCTCAAGCCACAAAAGTCACTTCATAAAAGGGGAGAAGTGTTATTACAGCCGATTATGACACAGAGCTTTAGTATGAGCTTTACGTTGAATAGAAGAGAACATGTATTCAAACATCACAATGCAAAACTGAGATGAATCAGACAGCCAAAGCTCATCCCGTGAGAAAGGCGCATTCACTGGCATGAAGATCCACCTGAGGTTGGGCACGTCACGGGCCCATCGGACCAAACCGATGTTATACTGCTCATCCACCAACATTTAAAGTCCAACTACTAAATATTGCCATTCTTACGAAGAGGAAAAGTCATGACAACAGACATGAAAATGTCAGTCAATCATTCGATTGAAGATTCCATCCAATCAGAAATAAAAGCACATGCTCGAACGTTCACAAAGAAAGCTTCAGAAAGAGAAAAGTCTGGACAGACTCAGGAAGATGAGGCACAATGTCGATAGCATTATATCTTTCGTGATTTACCAACAGCAAAACATTAAAAAAACGGGAAAACGCAATTCCTGAACAAATGGTATGGGAGGGCAAAGACAAACCTGTAGCCACCGCGACAGGAAAATTCTGTAACCATGGAAACAAACAGAGCATTTTTGAGTTGTTGCTATGGTTACAGAACTTTCCCCAAGCCACTTTTGTTGTTGCTATGGTTCCAGAATTGTTTCTGCTGATGACATAGTTCTGTGGCTACAATTAAAAATTTCCAGATGTTTCCACCTAGACAACCAATCAAAAGCACACTTAAAATATGACGAAAAGTAGTGGAGGTAGAGATGAGCCATGACATCATCTAAACACAACGGAGCGTTGACAACCCAGTTAAAATAACGAAACACTTCTTCTAAAGAGGCAAAGATGATCTCAATAATCTGAGAGCTTTTAACAAAAAAAAAAAAACAATAGATGCCCTCCAATAAACTGCATCACTGCTCGATCTTACTTGCTCATGCCATCCTTCTAGCCGCAGACAAAAGCCATACCTTCTGCCTTTTTGATGGTGGGGGGCTGACAGGAAGGATTAGAAAAGTTCTCGCTATCTACAGATCTGTACAAACACGGACAAGTCTGAAAAGAAGACCGCAGACTCCACCAACACCAAACAGAAGAGCAAAGGAACTTGATCAGAGTCCATCAGGTGCTGTGTTCCAACTATTCAGGGGAGTGAACGGATCAAATCTGAAGGGAATGTTTTTAGAAAGTCTTTGGCGAAGAGTTTGGCAACCAGGAGAAATGAAAGTCAAGTTCTCTTCACGTCTTTTCTGCAGCAAACGGGAGAATCAGAGCCAGAGGCATGAGACCGGGAGCCTGAGGAGACGTGGATGGACGACTTCCACTGGGAGAACCACTGGGAGTTGAGACGGGCGTCAAGTAATCGAGGTGCGTTCTAGTGCAAATGACCAACCAATGCAACGGTGGATCGCTGACAAAACATCAGTAGTTGCCGACCAATCAGCTGCTGAGCTGGAAAAAATCTCCACCCTTAGCAACACATTAGCATAGTTTTTCAGTAGCCATAGCAACTATTTTCCATTGTTATGAACGCAGCTCCATCAGCCTATGTGTTGCTATGGTTACAGGCTATTCCATCAGCCGGAGCTGAACTGTCTTTTTGTTGCTATGGTTACAGAATTTTCCACCACGCACTGCTGAACCGAGCCAATTTTGGTTGCTATGGTGACAGATGTAGTTTTATATGGAACAGTGTGACACTTCGGGAGGTAAATCTGTGCTGCTGTGAAATGCTACTGATGAAAAACATGCTGAAATGGCATTTTCACGTCAGGGGATTCCACACCGTTCCAGCTTGTGCTTGTAACCTTACGTGGACACGTCCAAAACGCCCTGATGTGGTGCGAGTTCATGGTCCTGCTAACCCTCTGCACATGGGAAACTACAACCAGAAGTGTCTGTTTTGTTGTTTGGTGTGTCCAGGTCCTTTGGTGCAACTGGGATGGAAATGTTAGGGTTCACACACAAAAAATAAAAAATTAAAATGATAAAAAAACCCACAAATGTATGGATTGACTGTGCAACACAGGCTCTTCGCTGGCACGACGCCAGACCAGTTCAGACATTCAGGAGCAGGGATAGCGGTTAATATGGGCTGCATCCGTTCTCTCATGAAGAAGGTTCTTAATGTTTAAGAGATCTCCCAGCATGCCTTGCTGGCAGCAGCAAGTGAAGGCACACTCTACTGGTCAGTTTAGAGGACGGGACGGGACGGGCTCTCGCTCAGTGGGCGCTGGGCTCGGCGCGGGCCAGGCCGCTCGGACGAGGAGCTCCGTACAGGGTAACGGAAGCGATGTGGTTGTTCTGCATGACCTGGAAGCAAAACAAAACAATATCTATGTAGTTTTTCATTTTATTTTATTATTTTGTATTTTATTTTAAGCAGACACACAGCCTGGAACAGAGACTAACCAATGCAGATCAAAATGAAAATGAATATGAATATGTATATCATTATATTCACTTACACTGTTAAATGTGCGCGCGCGTGTGTGTGTGTGTGTGACATATACCATATATGTTTATAATTTAATATATGTCATGAACCAGCATGAAACCCACAGTGTTGGTAAGTGTGCAATTAAGACAATGAATTAATTGCAGGTAAGTGTGCAATTAAGACAAAGAAATGTGGTTGATGTAAATATAATCTCTAGTACATGTTTGTGCTTAAACAATTACTGCTTGGCGGTTGAAACATGCACACACCTCAAATATCATCCTTTGTAATCCATAACAAAACGTGGAGCCGAATGGATTGGTGTTGTTGGCGGACGAAGACCTGCATCAGACACAAACACTCGTCACACAAACTTGACTTGATTTCATTAACATTAAAAGAACAGCAAGAATAGAAGTGTTCCTCACCGGTGCAGCACCACGGGTTTCTCCACCGGATGCCCGAGCAGCTCTTGAATCTGATCCCACTGTGTACAGACATCAGCGTGTGTTCATTATAACCAAGTACAGTACAAGCATGAAAACAAACGTGTAAAGAGTGCCTGAAAACCACACCCGAGTAAAAGTACGGACACCTTAGTGTAAAAATGACTCCATTACAAGTTATTACTCCGCCATCCAAAAATTCTCGAGTGAATGTACCAAAAAAAAAAAACCTTAAGTATTTCACTCATACTGAATTTGGCAAAAAAAAAAAAAAGATGTAAAAAACAAGAACCTCTTCAGTTCTGTGGTTTTATTTCCTAATCTACAAATTAAATCAAACAAAAATCGCAGAACAAAAAAAGTAAAAAAAAAACCCAACGCCTCGGTCAAACTCAAATGCGCAAAATAGCGCAACCACCAGCATCCACCATCCAGTACCTTCAGCAGCCTGCAGATGGCGATATCGCCTAGTTCTCCCAATAAATTAACCACGGTAGGAAAATATGCCAACTTGTCACGTACAATCACAATGTTTCGAGTAACGATAAGTGTCCGTTCAAATGTGGAGTGAAGTAGAGTTTAGTAAAGAGTACAGATACAAAAATGTACTCAAGTACAAAGTGAATTATATTTTTGATACTCAGTACAAAGCAAAAAGCTTGGTAACTAAAGTAAAGTAACAAAGTCCATTTAGGCAAGTACTTTACACCACTGATAAAAGTCATTTCTGAGTGGTTCGAATGCTGGAGGTCAGACGTCTTGAGCTATTTTAGTGCTTTCCTAACCATTGTGGCCAAAAGTCTTGCTCACGGAAGTTGTACATTCTAATACTTTTCTGAGCGTAATATGTGGCTAATGACTTGTTCATGTTTTGTAAATCTTGAGACAGTCTGTGATGGGGCAAAACATAAAAAACATCGGGATTGGGATGTCCCGATCACATTATTTGGACATCCAATATAAATAATGTAATATTTCACTCAATCCTGATCCCTAACTCGATTTGTACACACACGATCAGACAAGCATTGCGTACACACACACATACATCACACAAGGGCATTAATGACATACTTTACTGTATGTGGTGAGAACGCAGTCCCCGCTCTGACCGTCCACACCATCTAGAACACAACCAAACGTCCGGCAGTGAGCGAGGACAACCCAATGCGCCCGACACAAACAACACCAACCTTTCTTGATGCTGAGAGAAATCTTAAAATCACAGCGATGATAGCTGCAGGGAGAATCAGCAAGTGGAACACGATTATTTAAATACGACTATTCAAATGATGGAGAAATGAGACTCACATGTTAAAATTGTAATGTCCGGGGAAGTTTGTATGAAGGACGAATTTCTTCACCATGTGTGTTGTGGAGTCGAACAGAATGTCCTGAAATAAATCCACTGGGTTCAACAGACAAACCAGACAGCGACTAGCCGGTTCTCCAGACGGACTCACCACTCCCAGGATATAGTAGTTGAAGAAGTAGTCATTGCATTTGGACGGGACCTGCTTGTGTGGAGATGGTGAGTGGATCTTCATCTAAAGGAAGAGGAAACCACGTCAGGACGCACATGTGGCCGCAGTGAGCAGAAGGACTGATGGTCACCTTGTCTTCAGATTTGTAGAAGACTTTATGTGGAGATCCAAGAGCGCTCAGCACATCCTGACACGAATCTCCAAAGTAGATGTTCCTCTCCAGAACCCGCACCTTGGCATCTGCCAACACGCCAGGGCCACCACCTGAGGACCAGAACAGACGTCCATCACCCGCGGATCTAAGTGGCTTTGGCTGCAGAAGGCCATTCTGATCAAGGAACCACAAGAAGTAGTTCTTGTTTGATACATTTTACACATTTATCTCCTAGCCTAACTTCAAGAATCAACACTTGCTGTGTTAATGACGATGAATACGTAAGTATGCTTTATCAGAAGCCCAAGTCTATAGAGAACCTTCACATCCATGGAGCAGAAAGGGGCCTAAACATTTTTCTGACTAAACACTTCCCTGCTTTTTCCAGTTTCAACTTCCACTTCCAGCATCGCTTCGTGTCCATTGTTTCTTTATTTCTGTTATTGAGTCAATAAAAGCTTTATATGCATGTCTGGCTCCGGAACCATTAAATAAAAAAAAAAGAAAAGAGGACACAATGCATAAGCGCACCGCAGCAGTAAGACTTGAAATGTGGGAAAATAGGCACTTATATATACAAGCATTTTTGTAATATGCGCATATAAGCACCATTCGAGTTTTGGAGCTTCTAAAGTTGAAAAAAAAAAAGAGTGTTTTTTTTTTGCGTTTATATATCTATCCAATTTGATTGTACATTGGTGACATATGAATATTGTATATCTTCTAATAGTGGCGTGTCTTTTTTTAGATGCCTGTCTTTGAGTAAATGAGAATCGGGATTTTTTTTGCTTAAAATAAACATCACGATTCTTGATATTGTTTTATTTTAAATATTTAACCCTGGAAATCAGGTCGTCAAAGAGCAATATAAAAAATCACTATTAAACGTAATAAATGTAAACAGTGCAAAGTACAGTATTATGTACAGTTCAAAATGAATAGCTCTGTTGAAAAGCACTTTTGAAATACGGTACTTATCAAACAATGATTATTTTGTAGGGGGGCTAATAATTTTGTCCTCAACTGTAGATGTTTGCTGTATGTAGTTTTTTTGTTAGAGTGTCATCTTCTGGTTTGAAACAGCAGTAAAAACACACACTTCAGAATTAAATCCTGTTTCAGGAGCTGAAAATGTCTAAAATATCACACCCACATTAGAGTGCGCCCCAAAATACGACTGAAGTAATGCAAGATCTTCTTTCCTTTACAATATTTAAATAATTATGTACGGAGGAGTTCCGACACGATTCACGCACAAGCGGAGAGTTTGGCAGAATCATATAAATGATGGATTAAAATCGCGAGGTCAAGTTCCAAGGCCAATGAGGGATGATCTTTACAAACTTGTTTACCTTTGGTCTTAAAAACTAGTTTCTTAAAATAATTGTCCAATTTTGTCTTTAAAAATAAAACAACCATCAACACAAATGTCAAGTAGCCCCATTACTTGTTTCGGTTTATGAGCTCGGGCCTGTTCTACTACCTGCAGTGTGGAGCCGGAGTTTGAGTCCCAGTGGTCCAGCTCCATCTCTCATGACCTCCACGCTCTCAGCGTACACGTTACCCAGGAAACAGGCCAGAGGCATCGCCGGAGCCCTGAGACAGGAAGCCACACACACATCACGTCAGGATGCTAGTGCTGACCAATCACACCCAGCATGCATCAGTGCCGCTTTCTTACTTGGTTTCTTGGAGGTTGTTTCCGGAGTAAATGTACATCCTTTTGACAGTGGCACCATGTGGAATCTGCAGGGAGGCCAAGCCATGGGCAAAATTAGGCTGTCAAGGCAAAACTGAGCGACTTCAGCATTGATGTGCGACAAATGTGAATCTCTAAGGTCTAAAAATGCTCTAACATCAAATGAGCTTTCACTTCACAACGTTTTCCCAATTATCAAAATACAAATCTCAAGATTAAAATAAAAAAGGACCAATGTGATGTTTGTTTGCGTCGCCTAGAGAAAGAAAAGAGCGTCACCTCATATTTGGGGGCTTCGCTCCATGAATCCAGCTGAAAGGAGAAGGAAAGTCCTCGGAAATTCAGGTGGAAGAGCTGCTCAGCGGCGTTGTAGACTGAACAGAGACACAAGCACGGTGAACACCCGCAGAAGGTTTGCGGTGACGGAGAAACGAGACTGACCTCCTGGATGAGTCGCACCGAAGGACTGATCGATCTGCTCGATGGTGGGAGCGATGGCCTGAGTGTTAAAATGAACTCCACTGTAACCCAGAGAACAGCCAGTTATTCACACTAGCTCAGACTCATGCTAATAACAAGATGAATGTGTTCCATCTGGACTTGGTTTTGATTTTAAAAGGAAAAGAAAAAACCAGGATTTAGTTCAATTTTGGGTCCAACATTTTTTAGAGATATGGGTGACAAACCAGGGTTGAAATCGTTGGAGAGCATCTGGCTGGTTGACTCACCAGTATTTTAGCTTCACTTTGCTCAGGTCGTACACTTCGATAACCTGTAAAAGCAAAGCAGGTTCGGTTAACATGTAGATAACATCTTTATATGTCACTCACCTTTAGTCTCTGACTGCAGGCGTCAAACAGCAGTTTAATTCCATCCTGGGTCAAGCTGAGGATGAGGTCGTGACTGAGGGGCATCTGATTCAGAGGAGGAGAGATTAAAGTTACACGTGATCAATCACAATCATCTACAACTGTCACACGCATGTCAGCACGTACCTGCTCGCTGTAAAGAACCTGGATGTTTTTTATGATTCGGCAGTGTTTTTGTAAAATGGAAATGGCCTGGGCCAATGGCATCCCTGCAAAAAAACGTTTTGTTAAAAAACGCATTCGTTAAGAAACAACATTACTTCAGAGTTAAAAACTAGAAATATGTATGATCGTCATACTAGAGTAAAATTAGTCAAAAAAAAAAAAAAAGGAAACTGCCTTATTTACAATATAACATTACCCATTCAGGTTCCATTTTACAAACAATTCTATTTTATTTTACATTTTATTTGTCATCTTCAATGCATGATTTGTAAATAAAGGATCTGCAAACAGAAACCAAACGCATTCTGTGTTAAACTTGCACTTGAGTATAACTTATACATGCACAATAAATATTACAAGTCTTGGAATGCAGATATTATTTCTGTGTTTACATTTTTTTTATGTACTCATATTCCCTACCTCTTTACATTTATGTGTTTATGTGTAATTTATTGTTCACAATATTGTCCATCTTAACTATTGTTCTTTGACCCTACATTATGTTTCTTGGAAAAGCTGTAAAAAAAAAAACCATGTACTGTGTGTGATTGTGTAGTTGACCAACAAAATGTGTCACACAATTTTGAAACCCTCATTATCACAATTCTGCAAGTCGACTCTTCTTTAAACAAACACAGAACATCCAGTCAGGGAGAGGACCTTTGCCCCCTCAGTGTCAACTCACCTAATGCGAATTCCCATTGTTCATTTCCCAAAGATCGCTCAGGGACCACCTCCAGATCCAGCATTGGCGGGGGGATGTTGGGAATGTCTGCGAGGACCTCTGACTGTGCCAGATCGGAATCTTCCTTCTCGCAGAGTTTTAAATAATCCACCGTTAATGCAGCAAAAACCCCACTATTAAGTGCGGGTTCAACAGATATCAAGGTGGGTAAACAGCATACGTGAATTGTGACGTCACGCCTGGCGTCAGATCGGTGACGCAATCTTGTTATGAACGCGTTCCCCTTTCAACATGCTTATAAATAACACAACAAAAATGTCCTAGCTGAACTAAATAAGCTGTCTTCGGGATTATTTACAGCTCGGCTCTTTCGCAACTTCCAAACCCATTGCCAATCAAAGCGACTGCGTGTGCTGAAACCACAACACGCGAAAACTTAAATAACATTCCAAGTCATACAAAACTAACAAGTCCTAGAAAAACAGTGAAATGAATTTGATCGCAAGCACAATTTCGCCGATCGTGAGGGAATTAATCGTCGGTACTTCAGACAGAAATATCGCCGACTCTCGCCCGCCTCGCCTGTGGTTGTTTTCTTTCTCTCCGACGATTCAACAACAGACAACGAGATTCATATTTCTGATCATCCATCCACACTAACACAGATTTCACCG
>MU204410.1:9077288-9092288 GCA_017309775.1 Paedocypris sp. Pulau Singkep
TACTTAACTATTGTAGGTCTACACTAGATTTAGTTATAAAAATAACATGCGTTTTTTTCTTACTCCCTCTCTTAGGTTCACTACCGTTATGTAGTCATGTTATGACTCATGTTATCAGTGCAACTATTGATAAAAGTTATGTGCTTACCGCGTAAATATGCCGAAAACTATTTCCGGCGCTGAATACACACGTCACTTCTAAGCGCCGTAGAGACTTGTTTTATTTCCTGACAAACTGTTTTATTTGTCCACGTGAGAGCGCGTTTGCTTTTCTAGTTTAACGACGTTTCCCACTCACTGCTTCACCGACACAGCTCGAGCTAAAAGCGGCGAACTACAGCGCGCGAGACGCCGAGGTATTGAGCGCGTCAATGACGTCACCCGAGTCACCTGTGCGCCATGGTGGTCTTGAGAGAGGGGATCTGCCCGGGCGTCAACAAAGACTTCATAAAGGCTTTACGGTCAGTGGGTATCCGAACAGCCGAGGACTTTGTGTCGTGTAACCCCGAGGATCTTGCGCAGAAATGCTCGTTGTCCTACAAGGCGCTGGTGGCGGTTCGGCGCGTTCTTCTGGCTCAGTACTCGTCATTTCCGGTGTCTGGTGACCTTCTCTACGAGGAGCTGCTGAGCTCCATGGCCATCAT
This sequence comes from Paedocypris sp. Pulau Singkep, assembly GCA_017309775.1. NCBI lineage: Eukaryota > Metazoa > Chordata > Actinopteri > Cypriniformes > Paedocypris > Paedocypris sp. Pulau Singkep. Next base: position 9,077,933 of record MU204410.1, read on the forward strand.
CTCCTCAGGCTGTGCGAGTTTGGATGGCCTGCTGGACCAGGGGCTGTACACGGGTGAAGTGACGGAGCTGGCCGGTGGTCCAGGCAGCGGTAAAACCCAGGTGTGCTTCAGCACTGCGCTCCACGTGTCCCACCATCTCAAGCACAGCGTGGTCTACATCGACACCAAGGCTGACGTGAGCGGTGCTCGCCTGCTGCAGATGCTGAAGGCCAGGAGCGTGAGCGCGGTGCAGCAGACGGAGGCTCTCAGGAGGATCCAGGTGCTGAGAGCGTTTGACGTCTTCTCCTTGCTCTCGTGTCTCCAGCATCTCAGATGCGGAGCTCTGCAGAAGTCCTCCGTGGGATGCGGCTCAGTCAGAGCTGTGATTGTGGATTCGGTCTCGGCGGTGCTCTCGGGTCTGTTGGGAGGGAAGCAGAACGAAGGCTTGTCTTTGCTGATGCAGGTGGCCGGAGAACTGAAGATGATCGCCAGGAACTTTAACCTCGCTGTGCTGGTGACCAATCATGTGACCAGTGATGGAGGAGACCAGTTCAAAGCTGGACTGGGACAGTCGTGGAGCCACGTGCCCAGGACTCGCGTTCTTCTCCAGAGAGCTGCTGGTCCAGCCGAGGCCTCCGCACGCACGGCCACTCTCACCAAATCATCTCGCCAGCCTTGTGGTCTGATGGCCCAGTTTGACCTGAGCTCTGGACTGATCCAGGCGGCAGGTCAAGATGAAGACTGCAATGTCATGACTTCTCAGGAAAAAAGATGAACTTTAAAAATGTTTACGCTGCCAGTTTACAATGAACTTGTTGCGTTTCACACGTGAACTGAAACATCATTTTAATCACTGTAAATTTTTGTATTTAATAAAAAAAGTGTTATAAATATTTATAAGATCAGGTTCAACTACATATCAAGCCAAATAAATTGTATTTTTTTAAACCAGAATATGGATTTCATTCAGTGTGCTCAGTTGACTCATCTTCTCCACATTTAATCTGTCGCTCTCAGTTTTACTGTAGTAAACTGGAAAATGAAGAGACTTGCACTTCTTGGAAGATCTAAATTGGAAAAAGCGGTAAAAAAAGCAAAACATTTTATACAGTATGTGTATGTATATTTAATAAATGTTCTATGTTTGACCAGGTTGCTAGTGTTTATTATACATTACATAAACACTGTGTATAATATTAATGAACATGCAATTGTAAAGATTGTATATGTAAAGCTCTAATCCAGGGGTGTTAAACATACGGCCCGCGGGGCAATTCATACTTCCCTACATGCAAGGAGGTTTGATCAGGCCCGCGGAATAATTTGAAAAATTGTGGAGGAATAATTTGTGGATAAGGAGTGTAGAGAATTTTCAAAGAAAAATGGACCACGTCCTATTTATTTACAAAGATAGTTCCAAGGAAATATGAGGTAATTCATGGATTATTTTGGAAGTTTTTATTATTTTCTTCATTAAATTTCAATATGTCGCTATAGTTCCTGTGCTTCTTTACACCAAAACAAAGAAAAGACATGATTTTTTGGATATTTATAGCAGAGTATGGTATAATTTTAATGGTCCGGCCCGCTTGACATCTCACTTTTTTCAAATAAAAAATAAACTCAACTCAAGTGAAGAATCAGAATCAACTTTATTGGCCAAGTTGCAAGTGACAACAAGGAATTGAGTTTGGTCTGACTCTGCCATTTCCCCTCTATTTTGCATATATTAAGATGAGTATTTAAAAAATCAATGAGATGAAATGTATGAAACATGAAAAATAACGGTATTGCACATGGGTTAGACTGGTAGAGTTCAGCTCAAACACGGCCTTTGGGAAGAAGCCGACGTGGTTCTAGTGACGCCTGCCAGAGGGGAGGAGTTTATACAGTCTGTGGGCGGGGTTTGTGGGGTCGGGGATGATGTCACCATGACAACAATGATAGACAGCGTTGCCAAACAACAGCATTGCTGCCTATTCAAAGTTGATTCAACACTTTGATTTATGTTACGTAGGGTATTTTGACATCAGTGATCAGGTAATTGTCAACAAACAGATGACATCATCAATTACATCATCGTCGTTATATAAAGTGGCATCCTGGTATACTTTGTGTCATTTATTGACGTGGGTCGTTCTGTGGGTTTGTATGTTGACTCGCGCTGTCGGAGTTGGATTAAACTGCCGGGAACGGCCGTGATAATAAATCTCCCTGGCGCACGAGGCCGCACAGTAATTGACGTTATTACTCGTGTGACTCGGCGAGAAAATACAATTTTGCGGAGAAATAACAAAACGCCATTGAGAAACAAACCCTCCCGTGTTGTTCCAGCTTCTCAAGGTAAACACGACAGGGAGAAGCGTCGATTGGCGGGATTACGGAACAGCTGGCCCAAACGCTCATTTTCCTCCAACTTGACGCACAAAAACGTCGGAACAGCTGCCGAGCGACCACTCTAGCCCGAACGAACAGCCCACCCTCGTCCACGCGCGGACCACCGTCGAGAAAGCAGCTCTTCGTCCACGAGATTATCGACGCGATCAAAGCGCGGGAAACCTTCCCTACACGCAATTGGCATCGATTAAGTTGTGCAGGCCAGATGTCGCCCGAGCGCAAGTGTCTGTGAAAGCTTAGTTTGGAATTGTTGTCGTGTCACGGACCACCCGCCGTCTGCTTCACACTTAATCTACTGGGGGAAACGTGACTCCAGTTCGGCTCCCAGAGAGGGATGGAAAAGTGCACAGGCCGGGGAGGTTCACACGGAGACGGAAGGTGCCGGAAATCAGCAGGAATGGCGAACTTGAGTGTAAGTCGGGGGCAACCAGCAGCTGAGCGCTATAGTGAGTTTACTCAACTGCTCAAGTTCAACCAACAGTTGGACGATAAGCAGAGACTCGCCTGTTCACTTTTGGCATAATTCGGTTCAGAACTAGTTGAGTTGGTGTGTATGTGTATTTCATATCATATTTCTGATTCGTTTTCATTTTTTCTTCTTAAGGAAGTGACTTTTAGCGTTACTGACAGTAAAAGTTATTAAACAGTGAGAATAATTGTTTTCTGTGTGTGATGGTATATCGTTAAACCATCTGTAATAGAACCACGTTCTATTTTTCAACCCTTCCGTCATGGTGAACTTCTGGTATTCATGTTTCTCTATTTGCACATTAAAAGTTTACATACACGAGCACCAAGGATCATCAACCCACTTTAGCTGGGGAACCAAATAAATTTTTTTAATTTGTAAATTAAAAAAAAGTTTATATATAAAATAATTGTTTATTTGCAGGCTCTCATTTATGAAAGCAGATCAAATAAATAAATTATATAATTATTTTTACATGATCAATTATATATTTATAGTACATAAATTAAAACGTATCTAAATAACCTTTATGCACTGGTCTAATGGAACTAAGTGGCTGGGTAGAAGCGCTCTGGCCACTATAGAAGAAGAAGAAGGCAAAGAAGAAGGAGAAGAAGAAAACTTTTATTTGTCCAAACAATTAGAAATTTACATTTTGCAGCAGCCACAATGGTTAAGCAATTTCCTCCTGGGGATGAATAAAGTTTTTTGAATCTTGAATCTTGAATCTAACAATAAATAAAAAATATGGATGGAAAAATATTGCACATTGTTGATATACAATGTGCAATATAGGGCCCTATACAGTCAATACAGACAATATTGATATAGGGGACAATTCAGAACATGAAAAATTGTGTTTTAAAGCAACAAATACAATTTATAATCAGTGATAGATTCATAGTTTTCCAATTCCTGTTGCCCAAAATAATAATAAAGTACTGCTTAGGGTTCTATAAAGACTTTTTTAATAGCCAGCATCAGGTGAGGTGACAGTAAGGGTGGTGGGTTTGTGATGGACGTGTCTGGTGTGAATTAGCAGTAGTTCTCCCCTGGTTGTGTGACACTGGTGCTCGGCCTTTCACAGCTCATTACTGCCCGTCCAATCAGCACGGAGTGTTTATTTATCTTTGCCACCGACCGTGGCAGCGCTCGACTGTTCCAGGCCTAAATACTCCCACATTGAGCTGAATCTGTACAGGCTTAAACAAGTGTGCCCCACCCATCACCTGACACACGCACGCACACACACACGCACACAGCTTTCTCGCAACTTCCAATCGCCCAAACATATTTCCTACACAACAATGATCAATTCATACTTCTAAAAAATATATCTACATTTTTTTCCTCTGCTGCCATCTGGTGGAACAACTCACTAACCCCTGCTACCCCCTGCTCTCAAAAAACACGCACTCACACATCCCGAGTCTGTATCTATAGATTATTCTAAAAGTGGTCATCTAAATAATAAACAAGCAAAAATGCCTTCCTGTGGAACAACCTATTAAAACCATACGCACGCACAAAACCATTCACTTTTTGGGTCCTTAAATTTGGTCGAATGTCATGATTTGTCTTTGAATACACATGCAGTATGTCCAGATGATATGCAATGTATGGCTTGTTTTGAAAAGAAAACAAAAATTCTGCTAGAAATATCAACATTTCTTCTTTATCAACAATTTTTCTAAAATCGACAATTACTTTTGTTACACACGTTTATCTTACGAGAAACAACCGCTAAATGTCAATGCTTTGTGCTACTTAATATATACATGTGTTTATATTATGTATATGTATTTGCGTACAGTATATAGGTGTGTAATTATATACTGTAAATTAAATGCAACGTAACCCTGTAATTCTTGTTCTAACTCTATGTACTTTTACTCATATTATTTGTCCTTTGCCATTATATTTGTGTATATGTGCTGCTGTTGTGACAATGGACATTTTTCTTAAACTTTTTTTTAATTTTTCCTAAATCCACAAAGCGGCTGTGCGTTGGTCTGGGACTGAAAAAAAAACACTAGATAAATAAACTTGACTTTTATTAGTAAAGTTTATTTAAAAAAAACAGAGGGGCGCCAGATCCCCAGTGACCCAGAAATGAAACAAGCACGGCCATTAGAATAAAGATGACGCAAACACACAGCTGTACGAGGGTTTTTATTAGAAACACGTGAACATTAGAGACAGTGCGACACATTTCTCTTAGTCTCAGGAACAATTTACAGTCATAGCAAATTCAGGTCACTTGGGAAAATAGGCTGCGAACCAACCACAGATTTACACAGACAGCAAAAACATCGACTGAAAGGCAAATACTCGACCGACACAAACCATGCGCTCACACATATTCACATCAAATAAATACTCTGACATTCCCTTTAATCGAGCCTGTGTATATAGAAAGTCGGTCTGACGTCACGATGCAAACATGTCGCCCTCTGCCGACCGCGGACCGGAACTACAGCATCGCAGCGACGGATGGAACATGCAGGCTACACACACACACACACACACACAGACACACTGTACAACACACACTTAAGGAGAAAACAGCATGCAGACGGGGAAAACCACTGAATCATAAAGGCACTTAGAACGGAGGGAAACTAACACTATCAGAACGTCATTTCACAACTAATACTCCATTTATCCACAGGAGAGACACGAGGGTGACAAAAAAAAAAAAAAAACCAGACGGACCCAAAAATATAGCTGTGTGCATGTCAACAAAGCATTCTGGGTAAAAAGAGAATTTAGCTTAGTGTTCGTGGAAGGACACTTCTGCACACATATATTGGGGGGATTTTAGACCCGACTTGGTCCCTGGAGATGGGATTTAGTGTAGCTCCAACAACTTTATGAGATAAAAAACAACATGTTCTCACAATAAACCTTCAGATCGTGCGAGTTTGATGCTTGAGGACACAAGTGGAACATCTGCAGTCGCTTTCTAGCCGAAGAGTTGCTGGCACTCGGTGGTGGAGTTCTCCATCATCGCCTGCTCTTCTTCACAAATACTGATCATTAGGTGAAAATAGACCGTGGCTACTCCACCGCCATCTGCTCAATGTGGTCACACAGAAGCTTGTATTGTTCTGAAAGAGCAAGATGTACATGGATTGGCTGATGACTGCTTTACAAAATTACATACATTAAATACAAAAAAAAGTGGCGAATACTGCCACCCAGTGGAAACAAATAGGCATAACAGAAAACTACATTTCCTGGCCTTGTGGTGGTACTACAGCATCATAACAACTAGATAATTATATTTTATTATCCTCGGAACAGTGCTTTTCTTTATATATCTTCTGTTACTTGCCTCAATTTAAAAAAAATTAGTTCATTTGTTCAGTTTGGACTTTTGGCTAAAATCAAGCCTTTCCTACCATCAAAAGGTCTCGGAATTGCAACCCATGCTTTTATCACCTCACCTCTGTTTTGTTTTTATGGTGTTTAAATGTGCTATATAAATAAATCTTGTCTTGTCTATTATATAAATTGTCATTTTATCAGATGTGTAAAGAGTACTTGAAAACTATACTTGAGTAAAAGTAGATACATTACTGTAAAAATCACTCCATTACAAGTTACAAGCTTGAACATGGCTTAAATTTTTAATTCTCAGTACAAGTTAAAGTCGCCCAACTCAAATACCGTACACCGATTCATTTCATGGTTATAATATACATTTATACCTAAACAATGGATCAGGCCAAAGTGTTTTGAGTTTCATTTAGAAGTTTTGGTTAAGGTTAATGCCTGTCAAATTTTTGCTCTTGTATTTATTTTTATTTTTATTTTTATTTTAAAGACATATGACAAATATGTTTCGGGGTCTGACACCCAACTGTACAATTGTTTACAAAATAGACATTTACACATTACATAGACATTATGTGTTGTGTTATAGCGCCATCTTTAGACCAATTTTGGTGTTGTGTGTTGTCATTCAGGCCCTTAAAATGTATTGATCCCCTGTCTTGTGAGAAATACCTTCGTTTAGATTCCCGATGACGGCCTGTTTCTTCAGAAAGTCGTTGCAGAGTTTCTTGCTCAATCCAAACGCCACCATGTTGTGCGTGAAGGTCCTACGACAACAAGCAAACGTGAGGAAGCCAAAATGCCTGCTCGGGAGAACATGCCTACTTGATGCTCGTCTCACAAAGCCCTCAGAAAAAAAAAAACAATCACAAAATGCCTTGTTTGAAATGTTGAGGACCAAGCGAATTTCTCAGTTTGTGAGAGAAGAACGAGTGAAACTGAAGGAGAGAAATCACACGGGTAGATCCTCACCCCAGCTGTCCAAACGTGATGTTTTCGTTATATCGCGAACTGTCGTCCTTCTCTTCCTGGGTCATGTGACGCCACTTTTCTCTGCGGCGTAGAAACGAACACGGTTAACAAGTCGCGTTAAACAGCAGAAACGCACAAGCAAACACCATAACGTTCATGCAAAAGAACCATTCCTCATGTTTCAACAGAAAACATGTCATGAACAACGGATGAAAAAATGAAGACAAATCAATCAACGGACCAAACTACACGTCATTATAGAGACAACTCACAGGAGAATATCACCTGAGGTAATAATAGCTTTAAGATCTGTCATAGTTTCACAGTTCCTGCTGAAATCACAGATTTTGCTCCATTTTTATTTTATGCCGTGTAAACAATGTATTGGACATAATAACTCTAATAAGAAAAATATTCTAGGCTTCAGAACAAAGACCTCAAGTTCAGGTTCAAATTGAGCAAAGTAGCTATGCGAATTAGGGTAGAAACAAAAAAAAAGGGGGGGGGGGGATTTCAATATTACCAAAAAGTGAAACAATATAATAATAGTTAAATATAGGTAAAAATAGGTAATTGATTTAATGTTTAAAAATCTGTTGACAATTAAAAAAGAAAGGTTAAAACAATAGGGACTAATATTTAGATCATTTGGATACGGTCCCTAGTGATCATATTGACAAACTCGTCTAAATGAAAAGGAGTCCTGCATTTAACCATCCAGTGAAGTTACACACACACAGATGTTGTAGAACGCAGTTTCCTTGGGCAAATTAGAGTTTGTGTCCGACACTTTCTTTGTACGCTTTCCTTTCACCAATGTTATCAGAGTTACACAGTTTCCTGACCATTTCCTGAGGAAAACACACACGGATCCGTTGAAAACAGTAAATCCTCCAACAGCCACAGATTAAATTCCAGAAACCAAGTCTCTCAAAACACTAATAAACCTTCATTTCTAAGAACAAACGTGAATTGAATAATACACTTACAGGCACAAAAGGTTGAAATAGTTAACTGTAAACCAATCACATTTTATACAAACTACATTTCAAATCAACTAGAGAGAAGCGAACATGTTCCTCTATCTTATCTGGGGGATTGTGGGTAATGTAGTGTGGAGATGCTCATTGTGTCTTGACTAAAATTAAGCAAAGTAAAATAAGAGCCACAGAACGTTTATGGTTTATTCATTGCGTAAACATAATTAAACTTGTAATAATTTTAGTTTTTTTCTACCAGACCACATACAATTCCTTGATTGTCCTGTGCAACTTTGGCCATCAAAGCTGATTCTGATTCTGATTCCTATCAAATTCCTTCCTCCTCTGCCTGACACACTGACTGAGTTCTGCCATCTCGTCCTGACACTTCCTCCTCTAGCTCTTTACTTTGAGCTCATGCCAGCGGACGAATGGCGGACAGACCTTTCATCTTTCTCGTCCTCAGCCGTCCGCCTGCGTGAGGCAGCAAGGCACAGGGAGCAAAAGGGTTAAAGTCACATGCGGAGAGAGAGAAAGAGAAGAAGTCACACACAAAAAGAGAGAGAGAGAGAGAGAGAGAGAGAGAAAGTCACATAGAGAGGATGATAAGCAGTGAAAAAGAGTCAAAGCACAAAAACGTGAGGCTGGGCAACAGCATCAAAAATATCTGGTGATGTGAACTCTTGACAGACCAGTGGGGGTCCGGGGAAAGCGTAGACCCCTGGTTATCTCTGTTATTGCACATCGGTATCTTTGTAAATCCTAATGAGACACGGTGTTGCAAATTCTGGTGAAAATTAGGTGAACAAACTCGAGCAGTGTTTATTGTTGGTGTATTTATGGAGACTGTAAATATGTGAAAGTGAGTACTGTACTTACATTAGTATGTATGTGTGTTTTAGAATACGTCTGTGTGTTATTCACATGTAGTTTTGTGTTTGTTGAGCATGTTTAGATATGCGTGTATGATATGAGTTTTTGGTGTGTGTGTGTGTGTGTGTGTGTGTGTGTGTGTGTGTGTGTGTGTGTGTGTGTGTGTGTGTGTGAGTTTACTGTAGGGTGTGTGTGTGATCTTGTTTTATTAATATTATTCTACACAGACTGTAAGTTCTGCTTTATTCTGAAGATGAAGAGCCGAATCCACGATTCTTCACCTGCTTTCTGATGGGCATAATTACATTGATAATTTAGCTTTAACCGGCACCGATCAGGAGAAACAGGAAGCTATTCATCTACAAAAACACCATCTCAACTGAAAAATGCTCAGAAAACGGGCACTTTCTCACCTCGTGGTCGGGGATCTTTTGTTTCGTTCACAATGGACGGCATCGAAAAAGGCGGCGTTCCAGAACCTGAGAGTGTGCCTGAAGACACAGAGATTAAAGCTCTTTACATTCTGTGAGTGGTGTTTACCGTGACCATGATTTTAAATGTAAACTATTATTTTAAATGATCAACACGTATTGAACATTTTTATTTATGTATTTAGATGCATTTCAATTATCGCATTTTCTGGACCATAAAAGGCATGTTAAACATCCATTACCATTATTCATATACCATTATTATCTTTTTTCACATAAGGCACATGTTTTTTTTAGGATTATAAGGCACAACCTAAATTTTAAGTACGCCTTATAGTCCGAAAAAATTGATAATAGAAATGTAAACATAAATTTGCATTTTTGTATTCCATTTTGTACTTTGTTTTCAAACTATAACTTAATATACGTAATAAATGTATTCACATTCTAGATATAAGTTAGCTGGAGCCAATCTCAGCACAGGCCTAAGGCAGGACACACCTCCTAGAAGGTGGTCCACCAATCATAGACAGGCAACTGTGGGTGACACACTATAATTCTCTCACATGTTTTGAACGGTGAGAAGAAACCAGTTTAAATGTGCAACTATGTGTTAAAAAAACAAGACTTAATACATGAATAACTAGCAAAAGCTGCAAAAAAAAAAAAGCGAAACCCACCAGATGGGCTGCTGCTTCAAGTGTGTGTACAGGTAAATTTTCTCTTCGGTTTTCTCCGGTGACAGAGATGGAGACGCTGCACAACAAACACGTTAAATTAGTGAATTCACTTTTAAACCATGTCTTACGTCAGACATATGAATCTCTACCTGTCGTCCTGTTCTTCTGCTCAGCTGGTCTGTCGGTGTCTCTGTGGAGGAAAGCATCTGGTGAGAAACAGCATCTGAGGAGTAGTAAATGATTCATAGTGATTGACACAGACTCGCTCTTCCTCCCCAAGGGTCCTCTCAGCTTGCTCTCCAGACCCCCGAAGAAGCCTTTGACGTCGGTCTTCGCTGAGGTGTTCTTGAGCAGTCTCTCTGCGATGTCCTTCTTTCCGGAGAGCCAGACCTTTCCACTGCGCAGGTACGAGTCGATGCCCCCGCTGGCCGGCTCCAGCAGCTCGGTGGGAGACAGCTGAGTCTTTCCTATCACACACACCAAAGCAAGAAAATCACACACCGCAATTCCTGAAAAGGCCTGTCCAATGGAGAATTAAATTGTAATTGTTTTTAAAAATAAAACGTGTGAATGTTCATTTTTAAATCTTTTTGAAAGTTCACGCTCAGGTTGTTGTAATATGAGATGAAGCAATTGATTATTAGTCGTCAATGTATTAATTTAATTAAATATTATTGTACAAAAAGCATTGGCATGAAATTGTAGTTTTAAAAAAAAACAACAAACTTCTACAGGTCTTCTACAAGTAAACTTCTACAAAAAAAAACTAAACAGGTTCTTGAACAAATTTCTTTTTCAGAACAAAAACAGTTTTTTTTATAATAAATCGCTTTGATTTTAATACAACATTTTTTATTTGATGAATTAGGTTTTTTTTTTTTTAATTTGCTGAATTTGTTTTTGCATTTGTTGATGTAATTCGTTTTTCAACACATGTTGGAATTAATAAAAAAAATAATTAATGTAAAAAATAACAATAAATGTAGCAATAAAAAAGCTCAGAACAAATTATCCCGGATTATTATTAATATATATATATATATATATATATATATATATATATATATATATATATATATATATATATAAAATATATATATAAATAAAAATATTATTTTATATATATTATATTATTTTCATTATAATTTTATTTAATAACAACAAAGTATATCTCAGTTCAAGACCAGTATGCAAACAATTCAGTAATGAAGTTTGGGATGTGAGACTAAACCATTAAAACAAAAACACCACTGTGTGAAGATTAGATCAGAGCGTTCATAAAGAAGCTGGAGACTTTATTAATGGCTGACTTTCCTACCTTTGTAGTAATAGGTGAAGCACATGGTCATGAGATGCTTCGCAGGGCCGTAATCGTCCATTTGGTGACACCTGTCAATCATCCAAATCCAAAGTCTTAACCTTCATCTTAACTTGCAAATCAGTTGCAAATTTTCTTTATGCATCTTATTTTTCAATCACCACATGAAACCTAGGGTTCATTTAAGCCCTTACTCGAACAAGACCACGGCGAACGACTGCACGAGCCTGTAGAAGGTCTGCTCGCTCACACATTTGGAGTGGCAGCGCTGTGAACGCAATGGACATTCATCATCAGAAGTGTGCCAGTTTACATTACAAGCGAGAAGATTCGCCCGTACCTGTGCACTGACATATTTGGCAAACCATTCGCGGCCCTTCCCGTTCTCTCCAGAGCACATCTCTCCGAAGTGAGACTTCTCTTCCTGGTCAAAGTCCTCTCTGGAAGAGGTGGACCAAAGACACACACAATGAAGAAACACGAGCGCGTGAAACAATGCAGACACGCTCGGATTATGTCAATAAAGCATAAAGTGCTTTCTTCCTTTACACAGATCCAGGAAACAAGCGTTCTCTCACCTTCCATGGAAGAGCTTCTCTACGTAGGTTTTCATGTAAGCCCGGATTTCCGTCTCCTCTGCGTCTTCGGCGCTGTGACTGGAGCAGGATGAGGAGCGGCGTGTGCCCGAAGGGTGCGACGGAGAGTTTGTGCCCTCGTCCTCGCTGTCAGCCGACTCTGTGGCATCACTGACGCCTTCCTCCTCGTCCGCCCGGTGGCCCTTATGTGTGGGGGCCATGGGCTCCTGAAGGGTCTGGTCTACAGGCTCAGAGGAGAAGAAGTCTGCTCCAGGGTGAGCACAGACAACAGGGGGCGCTGTTCCTTCCGAGGGAGAGTCGAAGTCTATGAGGTTGTTCACCACTGATGCCTCCATGATGCTCTGTGGAGGTCACACCAATGATACGGAACGATGAAGATGATGTAAGAGCCGTGTTTGTAGCTCCAGAGCTGTCACAGGAGCTGAACCTGAAATTGCAATGAAAAATTGTTTTTAATCGTACTAATAATACATTGACTTTTTGATGATTGTAGCATTTACAAATGAAACAATGTCATAACGAATAATTGTGTTTATGTACTACAGTTGTCTAGCCGATAGTCTGAACAACAATGGACTCTTTTTTTTAACTGGCACATTTTTCCCCAAATTTTTGAACACAAATAAGTAATGGACATTTTTTCTTTTTAAAGCCATTTTCACAAAGCCACTTTGCGTTGGTCTCGAACTAATACAAGTGCTATATAAAAAAACTTGAACTTACAGTTGTGTCAATGGATAAAATCTGAATCCATCAGTTAAGGGTTTATTTTAAATGACAAAACTTTTGGTTGCACTAACATGTCTAACATATTATCATACTAAACGTCATGATGAAAAGGCGGCGATGACAAAACAGTGTCAGCTTTAAATTAACAAACCCAGAAATAACTACACAATTAAACCAGAAACCATCAGTAAGAACTTGCTGGGTTGATTCGACCTATAATCCAAGACAATTCTCTTCCACCGCTCATAATCTTCATCCGCGTGGGCTCATGTCAAAAGCCCAAGAAGGTCGTCAGGCTTTAGAACAGTTATGTAATGCAGAGTTGGAGCGTGACTCGGCTGGCATATGCGTGCCAACACTTTACCAATCTCTAATCTGCACCTGCCTCTTCTCACACTTATCGGAAAATACACAACTCTTAAAGCAAACCTGGGTGAACATGTGCCATATATTTTCATATAGTGGTTTGCACTGGTGTTTTGGAGACGTAGATCCACTGAGATGTTTCCCAGCGGCGGGTAAATGTCAGCAGTCAGCTCAGGAACATAGACCCCATCCAGCCGGGCATGACCGAGGGAGCAGGGTCAGCGGGTGAAAAACAAATCGACTGGTGTAGGGTTACCAAAGGTGAGGGGTGAAGAGCGAAAGATGATGAGATGTTGGAGTAGATGCTTGTGGTTCACTGGCTGACTTACAAGGTCAAGTCGGTCAAAATGGAATTGGAGCCAGTAAAACCAGCAAGCAAACTGGTTTAACATCAAGACTCTACTTAGAACAAACACGAAGTCCGATTATTTGTATTGTTATTATTTGCATTGGCTAGAATTGCATTTCTTCGCCTAAAAAAAATAAAATATAATAATTTATATATATACACACTATATATTTATTTATATAAAAGCTGGCCAGTTGACTGTAAAGAAGTGGCTGTAACACACACACACACACACACACACACACACACACATACACGCAAAATAAATAATTGTAAAACAAATTTGAATGAATACATACAGTATACTTTTTGTTTTAAACATTTTTGTATAGAATAATATACATATACATTTATAATAATAATAATAATAATAATAATAATAATAATAATAATAATAATAATTGAACCTTTATTAGTCCCTCATATAAATATACATTTATATTACATTTTTAAATACAGTATGCATATCTCTGAAATACAGACACATGTAGAGTGAGATTTGATGTGAACTGGCAAGGAAGTAGGCGTAACACACACACACACACACACACACACACACTAAAAAAAGCATAAAACAACACAAATCTGAATATGTAAAAATATAAATTTTCTTTTATTCATTTATAAATAGAATAATGCTTAAATATTCATTTATATATGTATATTTTATTATATACACCTAAAATAGAAATAAAGTGAGATTGTGATGTGAAAACAAGGCCACGGAGGTTAATTCGAGCTTCACTGGCACCGTTACGCAACATGCCTTGCTTTTCCCTCGAGGGAAACGTACTCACATCTCACACGTATCAGACATTACACAGACGAGTCCAGATCGGGATCTGTAAGACGCACAAATCAGTCCTAATCGAATCGAT
>MU204410.1:9097288-9133355 GCA_017309775.1 Paedocypris sp. Pulau Singkep
AATATGGACATAGCAAGTAGAATCATACCAACCCTACTGAAGATATACTCTACTACATTTAGAAATAATAATTAACACTTATTTTTATCTATTATTCAAGTAAAAGAGTCAGGTAGATAGGTTTGGTAAAAGAAGTATTGTTAAGATAAGTATTTAGCCATTAGAAGGTAATTCATTTCTGGATAGAATTTTTCTGTGTGCCTGAAAATTTGCGGGGTGCTTATATCTGCGTGAATACGGTAGCAGTATCACTCCACTGACAGACAAACTTTTCCCTCTCGAGTCATTTGACTTTTTAATAGAGTAGCCGATGCTACGGACCTCCTGTTAATTTACAACAGCACAGGATTATATAAATGCTCTGTCTGTTGGTCTCTCATCCATCGCTCATGTGACTGACCAGTAAAGAGGCGCTGATCCCCCCGGCCGACTCTCCAGCGACGGTGACAGACTTTGGGTTTCCACCAAACACATCAATGTTCTTCTGAACCCACTGCAAAGCTGCAATCTGGTCTAGAAAGCCCCAGTTTCCTGGAGAATGTTTGTCTCCCGTGCTGAAGGCACAAAATACTGATTGACTAAAGCTCTGAAACATAAAGCTGTAAATCAGGAAAATACCTGAGGAATCCCAGTAATCCAAGACGATACTGAATGACGACCACCACTATGTTTTCATAAGCTGCTAATGAAGATCCGTCATACACAGAAGCTCCACCAAACACTAGACCTCCACCAGGTATCCAAACCATTACCTGTGGATATAAGTGTATTTTTTTATTGATCGGAAATATAGATTCATTTGTGAGTGGGAAAAACAGAGTGGTTTAGGAGCGATGACCTACACAGTCATTGACTCCACATTACAACACAACGAGTGACCGATGTGTTGAACCGCTGAACATACTGACCTCGGTTGTAGAGAAAAACAATCTTTACTCACTGGAAGTTTCTCTGACTCTGATCTTTGTGAAGGCGTGTAAACATTCAGATACAGACAGTCCTCTGAGTTACCCGGAGCCGTGTAGTTCAATGACAGGGATTTTGTCACTGAAATAAAAGCGTCTTGGTTTTGTAGGCACCTAAAAAGTACCAAAAAAAAACATATTTATGCTGTTTTTTATGCCAGCAACAGCGGGTTCGGTTATTTAATTATTTATTTTACCCATCAGGAAGTGTTCTGTTCTTAAACACTAAAATTCTAGAAATGTTTTCTCGGGTGTGTATTTTATTGAATATTTTTGACTTTCGTATTATCTGCTTTTTTAAGAGAAAATTAAGGTTTTTTTTTACTGTGCTGTACTTACATGGAGAGATGCGTTTAATAAACATGCGTCACAAATGTTATGAACACTTAAAATTAACATTATCAGAGGGTCTATAGACTATAGAGGGTCTATGTCAGAAGGGTCTATAGAGGGTCTATGTCAGAAGGACTATAATTCCTGTTGTAATGAAAGATTTTAGCTAGGCTAATTAGCGCTCTTGTATTCACACGTACTTCTTGATTGTGGCGTCATGGACTTTGCCTTTACAATGATCTGATTGGCAGATGGGATGATGATTGACAGATGGGATGATAAATGATCGATTTGTAGCGGTTCTGATGATCAGTCGCTCTGGGACTGAGATCCACGACTTATTTACACTCAAAACTTATTTTAGAGTCAAAAGTTACATTCAGTGGATCAAACAGAATTTCCGATCTAAATTAATTATTGGCTCTTAAAATCACTCGTTTAATTACATTGCACAATTAGAACTACAATTAAAAAAAAATAATAGCAATCATAATAAATCAATTACAAGTAACATTAGTTTCATCCGAACTTGGTTTTGTATCACGTGAAAAGACAGAAGCCATGGACAAGGTTGGTTTTGGATTAAGCTTAATTTATGAAAAATTATTCATATGTTTGATCCACCTTTAGCCTCAGAATCAAGAGAATAATTTTCTGATGCAAACCGCTGTTTTATTTTTATATTTTTTAGTACTTTTGCGTCAAACTTTATTACTATATTTTTGGTACAATGTAATAGTAATGCAATTAATTTATTTGCCGCCTTTCGAGACACTAAAGGTCGCTTTACATACGTAGGACACACACACAACCATGACCAAATTCACCCGAATCTCATGTTTTTTGCACTAAAATATCTTGCTCATATCCACATGGAGAGACTCACAGAGGCGGCTGTCGGGTGACGTTCTTCACACCCTCCCATGGCTCAACAGGTTTGGGTTCAGTCAGACGACGAGAACCAACGGGTGGCAGAGCAAAAGGAATCCCCAAGAACTGATCCACCAGCTTCTCTGAGCCTTTCACTCCCACTGTTTGTCCTCTAATGCGGCCGTCCGTCAGAACCAGCTCCGGCCCGGAACCTGCACACAAGCACAGATCTTCTACGTTTGACTTGTAGAGGTAGATGAACAGACGTCTGCAGGTATATAGAAGTTATCGCTAGAAGAATGAAAAAATGAAAAACATGCCAGTGCTGATTCGGGCTGAATGGGCCGGAGCCAGAGCCAGGAACAAGCCCAGCAAAACTCTTTTAATCATGACTGTTTTTAGTAAAACTTAATCAGTCTCAGGTCTTTTATAAGCAACACATTGCAAAATCATTGACCCGAGTTCACTAATAGAACCCGGTGATTTAACCTGACCCTGATCCGATACCGTCTGTGTAAACGGATCAATAAGAGCAAAATCTGCATCGTTTATTCAGATAAATAATTAACACAGTTGGGTTGAGCTTTTTTGTATTAATAACATTATGTTCGAGTGTTTCTAACAAAACTCTTTAAATCAGAGTAAAATCTGTTTCTCTATAATCTTTGCCAGAAATATTTAACTATAATGCTACTCTTCTATTTTGCTAAATTCTATTTCTGGCTTGCGCTGCAGTAAAGAAGGACTGGTATTCTGACGGTGACCAATAATCAGTCCCAGCTTACTTACTTGTTTTGAGTTGTGGCTTCAGGCTTTTGTCTGTCTCTGTGTGTGTGTTGGTGTGTGTGTGTGTGTGTGTTTTGAACAACTTGTCCAAGAGTTAAGATTAAGCATTAAGATATGATTTCAAGTTTTTTGCTTCAAATTGCATGCATTTAGTGTCACAGAGTTTCACAGATTTATTGCCAAACTTATTTAACTTAAATACCAATATGAAACATACTGCCAAACTTTCTGACCGATGGCAAGAAAAAAATAAACCTATGGAGAACCCGGCACATTGGTGTCAGTCTCCTGGAATTCTAACAAACAAAGGCTTTGTGTTATGGTAGTTCCGGATGTGAATGAACGACGTCTCTCTCTTCAACGACCTTGAACGACTCAGAATGACACCAAATCTTCCCAATTTAGAGACTGAAGCTTGTTTTATGTTTCATACAGGACTAAAAGCACAAACTCCGATGCAACAGGTTGTTTCTTTACGTTCGCAAGTATCCAAAAAAGCGAGATCTTGAGCTAAAATCTCAATGTCAGAGCTCAGCCGGTCAATCATCATCTTGCGTTCCACATTTCTGGAATCCAGTTTTGATTCAAAAGTGTCCTGTGTCCAGGAATGCCGCCTCCAGAGTTACACAACTTTTCAAATACAATATAATTCTAGCAAACCCTGTTGTAGTTTATTTTGTCTAAAAGTTGCTGTACATGTGTAGACCTTATCTGGACCATGAAGTCAGATCCCAGATTTGCTCTGGATACTGCAACAAAGGATTAAATAAAAATCGATCTTCAAACACATTTACCCTTGCTGGCTTTTGAAAATCTGATGCAACGGTGCCTGCAGAGACTAATTTCCCTATTGAGGGATTAATAACGGTTTGATTATTATTGCTATTAAAATACTTGTAAAAAGTTGTTAAAGTGAATGAGTAATGAAAAAGAAAATGGATCCGTTTTTAACGGGCAATTTTAACAGTCTATTTCTCCTGTTTTTGACTGGGAGGAAACCAGAGACCTAGAAGAAACACGTGCAAGGCCTCAGTATTGAACTTCGAACTGGCCTTTGCACCTGTGAGGTGACCGTCCTATACATTGAGACACCGTACACACAAAAACGAATAAACGGTGAAAAATTGATGGACTGGAGGAAAAAAACATATGTTTTACAGATTAGGTAATAAACAAAATGGTGAACAGTGAGATTAAGCCCGTTTTGTTTTCCGTCTAAGAATAAAAGGTCCTAGTGTTTTTTCTCTTGGTGTTTGCGGCCACACACCATGGCCCAGTTTCCGGTTGTTGAATTTGACATGGTAGATTTGGTTGACACATATTGAAACATTGAAACGTCGAGGTTTGTTGTGAATGTTGAGCCTCTTTTACCTGGTTTTCTCAGCTGTAAAGATCCTCGTGTCACAGATGTTCAGTTGATCACTAGATGGAAGCAGTTGCAAGGAAAAGCAAGTAAGGAAAGAAAAATAAGCAATTTAAAAACTAAAAAAGCAATACAACCGAATAACTAAATTATGAATTTACAATAGAAAAAAAAGAGAGAAATCAAACAATAAAAACAGGCATCAATAGAACAGCTTTAAACAACAAAAAACGTTTTACCATAGATTCCAGGATTCTAGGCAAAAACCGAACCCAAACACTTTTTCCAAAACAGGAAGTGTCCAAAATGTCAACAAACCGACAGTGCAGGAAACAGTTCAACATGAAAGTCCCTCCGTTTGCATGGCAACCCGGAGATCCTGACAACAACAGGATCACAAAGGGTAGGACACAAGGGTGATCTGCCGGATGATCCTGAACGGCCCTTTGTCTCGTGGACTCAGCTTACAGCAAAGCAGTCGGAGCATAGTGACCTGAGTTGAGAGCCAAACCTTCTGACTGATGGTGTATTCACGATGTCTCCTGTTGGCCATGGTTTGGCTCCTCCGACTAACCTTGTCCAGATGCAGATGCTGAGTCCCATATCCTCTCGCTCCACTTGAACCAGGTCTCCACAGCAGGGATGCTTTTGGACAAGGGAAAGAAGGCTGGTTGGTAGCCGTGCACACACTGGAAGGGGATTAGCCTGGTACCTTCCTGACGCAGGATTCTGGGTATGCTCTGCCCAAGGCAAAAACATTATCCATCTGGTCTGTTCCCTGTAGCCCTCCACAGGAAATAATTGGAGAGCCTCTATCCTCTGGGTCATCCTCAGTCACAAAGTCAAGAGCAACATGAGTCCATGGTCTCTGAGGGACAGGCAGAGGCACAGGCAGATGGCACAGCCTCGCACATATCTCTGTAGATCACGTCATGGAGGACCACCAGTATTGTGAACGTAGGAGCGAGAGGATATGCAAGGTGCCAGGGTGTCCAGAGCCCAGAGAGCTGTGAAGCGTCTTGATGAGCTCCAAACCTTATTCATGTTGGAAGGAATGCCAGAGGAGACTGGCACCAGTGAGCCGGGTTTTCCCCAGGGACTTTTTTTCCTCACATTCTGTCCGAGAGATTTTTTTTTTTACCTGGCCACAAAGTGTGCTTGCTCATTACGTGTCGTATGTGCTTGTCACTCGTCATAGTCATAGCCATTATCTTAACACCAACAAACACATGAATAAAATGTATCAATCTTTTTTACATTTTCACACATGCACATATATTTTACACTTAGCAGATGTAAGTCACTGGCTGAACGTGCTCCTCTGGCTGACCAGCACCCTGTGTAGTGGATGAGAAGGATTTGACAGCATCCGTCTCTTAGTCACAATGTGAACAGGGTCCAGCTTTACACCCAGTACAGAGATTAGTTAGTCCAGTTTGTTTCCCTTGCTCCACTGCAGACCAAAGCAAAGAAAATGACACTGGACACAACAGACTTATAAAACATCCGTAGCATGGTGATACAGACGTTGAACGACCTAAGCCGCCAGAAAATACAGCCTGCTCTGACCTTTCTTGAAAAAAAAAAAAAAAAAAAAAAAAAAAAAAAAAAAAAAAAAAAAAAAAAAAAATATATATATATATATATATATATATATATATATATATATATATATATATATAAAATACAATCAAAATAGGTTTCAAGTGTCCAAGTATATGTACAATTAAATGATCTGAATTATAGATATTTTTATTGTTTGGTGGAATATGGAAAAATACATTAGAATTATTAGGTTTCATTTGTGAATTTAGTGGGAAAAACCTTTAGTTTACAGTGTTGGGAGTAACGCGTTGCAGAAGTAATATATTACAATAATATATAAGTTTTTGCAGTAACGGAGTAGTGTAACTACTACTACTAATTGCACTTTCAGGAATAGATTACCTGTTACATGCAAGTAACGCTTGCGTCACATAAAACTTTTCACCCTCAAGACAACAAATCAAAATTTTAGTATGTATTTCCTGTTTGTGAATAGACACAGGAGGAGTATTCTATTCTGTAATGCTGCTCTCTGCCCACCGGACCTGGGAAGCAACAATGACAATGTCCTCAAGTTATTCACAGATATTGCCAGAAAATTGCTTTATGTTTGCCATAGTTTTAACACTTTGCCAATTATAAACTATATTGTTATTGGTAGCTTGAATAGGCCACAGTCATTAGGCTACATAACATTGTCTTCTACTAAATGTAAAAATAAAATGCAAGTAAAAGGTACATTTTATTATTTTAGGATGTAAATTTCTACTTCTGTAGTTAGTTCAGACACAGTATTGTAACCTATTAATTTTAACAAACAGTAATACGTACTGTGTAATGTATTACAATTTTGAAGTTTCTTGCACAACACTGGTGGTATAGGAGCGATGACCTACAGAAACATTGACTTCATATTACAAAACAACGAGTGACCGATGTGTTGAACCGATAAATAGCTGAACATACTGACCTCTGTTCTAGAGAAGCACAATCTTTACTCACTGGAAGTTTCTCTGACTCTGATCTTTGTGAAGGCATGTACATTCATTTCAATTCATCCATTCAAAAGGCATTCAGATACAGACAGTCCTCTGAGTATCCCGGAGCCGTGTAGTTCAATGACAGGGATTTGACCATGAAACACACCATGTCTGGGTTTAGTAAGCACATGTATTGAAAAAAATATATAAAAATTTGTGAGTTTCACAGGTAGATAAGCGCTTCCACTCTCAACACTCACAGAGTGACGTTCTTCACACCCTTCCATGGCTCAACAGATTTGGGTTCAGTCAGACAAAGAGAAGAACTGATCCACCAGCTTCTCTGAGCCTTTTACTCTCACTGTTTGTCCTCTATTGCTGCCATTCTTCAGAACCAGCTCCGGCTCTTCTGCATTTGACATATAGAGGTAGATGAACAGATGTCTGGAGAGATTACATCACTAGAGGAATGAAAAACTGTGAAACACTTGCCAGTGTTGATTCGAGCTGAATGGACCGGCGCAAGAGCTAGGAACAAGCCCAGCAAAACTCTTTTAATCAAGGCTATTTTTTAGAAAAACTTAATCAGTCTCAAGTCTTTAAAATTGTTTTTTTTTTTACAATTTACAAATAATCTTTTACACATACAAAACCATTGACCTGAGTTTACTGACAGAAGCCTGTGGTTCAACCTGACCCCAATCGGATACTATCTGTGTAAACGGATCAAGGGCAAAATCTGCATCGTTTATTCAGATGAATAACACACTTTGTACAGTTTTCTTCATGGTCTGTCTGGCAAAGGGTTAAGCTTTGTTTTATTCTCAACATTTGGTTCAAGGGGTTCTGACAAAAAGGAATAATAATCTGACAAATGATACTTTTCAACTTGGTTTCATTCTCATTCTGTGAGGGTTCTAGTCACTGCCTTGCGCTGCAGTAAAAGAAGACTGGTATTCTGACAGAGTTCTAGCCTCGTTTTTACTTGTTTTTGTTCTTCTTTTGTTCTTCTTAATCTGATCTCTGTTAGTTTATTTTCTTTGTTAGCTCACCTTACTTGGCTGTTAACAGTTGCGTCAGTCATGTCTTTGGTCTATTAAGGTCTCTGGGCTATTTTGTCCCATGTGTGTGTGTGTGTGTGTGTGTGTGTGTGTGTGTGTGTGTGTGTGTGTCAGGTTGTCTTGTCTAGTGAGGCTTGTCTTGTCCAAGAGTCCAGTGATTTCAGGTTTGCTTTAATTTTAGTCTTTTTTTTTTTTTTTTTATTAGCAGTTTGTAAAAGTGTTTTTGTAAGATTTGTCCTCAACGTTCATTGTAGTTGCTGTGTTGTAAAATAGTTTTGGCTGGATCAGTTCTTTCAAAAACCCTTACCGTTATGTAACAAACTCTGTATTATTAGTTATATAAGGTACTTGGAATCTGGATTTGCCTTTAATGGCATGATAACTGTGACTGTTGATATGCTAAACACCTATCTGTTCACTTTTGATATTGCATATTAGACAAAAATGTGCTCTATGCATATACAAGCTGTACAGATATGTTAATGTGATAAAAAAAAAATACGAATAGCTAATGTTGTTCTGAAATCTTGAAAAGACTATAGTAACTGCCCTGCGGACACACGTTCAATGCTTCTATTCTGTCGGGCAATTGATACTTCATGATGTGGCCACTAGGGACCCTTCTAGTGAAGTTCAGTAAAGTGAACACACACAGACATATATGACACGAAAAGCCAATTTTATTTGCTATATCCACATCCATACATAATTATTTCTAATATTATGAACATCTGAACAGAATCACTTGGTTAACTTCAGTGCAGCAAGTTTTTTGGGAAATTCCTCAACGAAGAACTGAATTCTATCGGCTCTCAGAGCCTGGCCTTCCGTCTGCTGCAATCCCAGGTTCAGGTGTTTCTGAGACTGATCATACACAGGCCAGTGAACCAGGTCCGGTCCATTTGGAGAGCTGGAGAAACACATCCGGGTTTAGAAGGTGACAGGTTCATTACAGTTTCCAACTCTGATGAAGTGTGATGAACGTCTCACCCAGTGCGGACAAAATTAGCCCAGTATTTCATGACTGTTTTACAAAGCTGGTTTTCCTCTTCCAGTAGTGTTCCTGCAAAACAGAAATGATTGTGTGAAATGTACCCACACCTTTTTCTATTAATTGGTCTTTTTTGATCTTGATGTCACTGTTTCTTTTTAAAGACAGTCTGGATACCATTAAAAGTGATGTCACCATCCCAGAAACAGGCCCCAAACATAAATCCAACTTCATCAGCGTGATCGGCCTTCACAAAGCTGGGCCTGAGATCCTTAAAGACACTCGGCCGATGCTGAAACTCATACATGTAGACAGGGACTCCAGCATCTGTGGAGAACCAGTGCCAAATCATCAACACACACCACGAATGAAAAACTTCACAAAGCTTTGTGACAGACCTTTGTGATAGTTGGCGACTTTGATGGTGGGAAGAACCATAAAGATGTCTCCCATCATCTCCGTAAATCTGTCACGAAAGTCCTCAGGAGTTTTGGCATCTTTTGTGTATTCGTCGATAATGATTCTATTGGCTCCAAATGCCTACGAATGAGTTTTGTTAAACATCACCACCAGATAAGACTGCATCAACACAAGCAAAATTCTGCTAAAAGAGGAATAAAATGAATTACACCCTCTCGGTTGAACGCGTCTGCGCCTGCCAAAATGGATTCTTTGTCTAGCCCCCTTTCCCACCCGGGTGGGATGAGTGACTGAAATAAAACATGTGCACATGGGTTATGAAATACACAGTACAATATACAGACTAATCTATGGACACATGTTCAAAAAACTATCTAATGTTGCTTGCCTGAGGAATTATCCATCCGAATTCATGGCTGTTTGTTCCAACAAGAATTGGAACTTTGTGAACTTTTTTCTCTTTCAGTAACTTTTCAGGCTCTTCTTTAAGGAACTTGCCATCCAGAGTTGCTCCGATGAGTTGGAAATGGTTTTGCTAAGAAAATAATAGTGTCAATCAAATATTACAAATGAACAATTTTTTTTTTAATGTTATGGCATAGTGTGAAATCAAACATTCAAAAAAAACTAGAAACAAGGACAAAACAGGAGCCAACGTATGAAACACGTTGGATTCCAGGCATGTCCTATTAATTCTGAATTCTGAACAATGCCTAAGAGGAGAACCGGCATAATGTAGCTCATTCTAAATTGCGAAAGAAAACAGATATTATGTTCTGGTTATTTGGCAACAACACCTAATAAAAGTTACGGAGAAGTGTGGAACCCGAAGTTGGTCGACATATCGAGTCGAGAAAGACGAGTCAGATTCTTTTGATTCAGCATTTCGTGCTGCTTTTTTTACACTTCTTTTTAAACGTTTTAAAGATCCAGACTTTCAACAATTTCGGTGAAAAACGTTTGTTATTCTTTACAATGAATGGGCAAAATATGCAATAATCTAAACATTTCACACTTTCGCCTAAAAGCACCACTCATTATACAGGATAATTTAATTAAATTTTTTACAGTAACATTTTTAACAGATTTCAAATTCACATACCTTCTTGATGACATCGAAAACCTGCTCATCTGTCAGATTCTTGATGCACGTTACCAGTTCTCCCGTTGAATCAAAATCGCAGTTTGTTTTATTTGCCATCACCTCAAAATGACATTTAATTGAAGATTTAAAGACAGCAATGAGGATACAGCTAAAAAAACGTTCTGAACAAATCTGGCACAAAGCGTCTCTCAAAAGTAAAGTAATTACCTTAGCAATCGGCAAAGGGTCTTTAGTGAAGAAGCCACTGACTATTGATACTCCGCTCTGAAAGATGGCTCGGTGAAGCAATCCCTCCGTCAGAGGTGACAGCGTCTGAAACCAGAAATATTCACACACACAGTGTTCTAACATATCACTAACAGACAGAAGCTCTTCTCTTCCACTTGTCAATTGTCATCCTTGCTGCATGGTAGAGAAACCTTAGAGTTCCTCCAGCGTGTCGTGGGTCTTCCTCTTAGCCTCCTACTGATGGGACATGTCCGAAACAGATGCCCATTTCACCTCAACTGACTCCTCTCAATATGGAGGAGAAACATCCCTACTACCGTTTCTCCCCGTGTCGGAGCAATACTCACGGTCCACCTTAGGAGAAAACCTAGATCACGTTTTGAAGGTAGACCGGTAAATTGAGAGTTTTGTTTTTAGTCTTGGCTCTTTCTTCATCAAAATTGGTAACAATGTCCCATTGTCCTAGTTCTTATTTCCATCACTCTTCAACAACTCCCCAAAATTGTTGAGCTCTTAAACCTTGAGACAGGACAACCCGTCCAACCTGTACGTAGAGAACAAACTTCCGGTCGAGGACTATGACCTTGGACTTGGAGAAACTGGTTTTCATACCAGCTGTTTTACATTCAGCTGCAAACCCCAGTACCTGTGGCAAGACTTGGCCTGAAGAAGTAAACAAGAAAACACCTTTCCAAACCAGACCCTCTTTGTTGCACCTAAAAATTCTGCCCATAAAAATAATCCCTGTAGACCCTGTAGACATGGACTAGATACAGGTCAGAGGTCAGACTTATAGATCGATCAGCTTCTGAGTGCTTCATCTATGGATGCCATGAATGGAATGGTTGATGAGGTTCTCAAAGTATTCTTGTCCCACTATATCTCCAGTTTAGGTCAGGAGCTCCCCACTTTCACCGTCTCTGAGACATTGGACAACAAGGCAGACAATAGTCTTAATACAAGGCCTCACCAAATTCCCTGAGCCAAAAGTTTTTGTCTTCGTAAGTGCCAGAGCAGTGTGTACACTTTGTCTTTTGGTACTTATAAGCAAATTCAAAAGTCACACTGGACAGCCGAGCTTGATAAGACATATTCTCTAGTCTAGCTTGAGCACCATCCCAAAAGACTTGAGTCTGCTACTGGGTTCAGCACCTGTGACCCGCTACGTATAATTGTATTGATAATGGGGGTGGAGAATCCATTCATCCTCAATGTAGTTGACGACTTCTTTGATAGAATGCTTAGCCAGACGTTCTCTGCAGACCTTCACAATATGTCTCAGTCTGCCAAGTCTGTCCAGTTTTCGTCTCTGTCACTGGATACAAATGATAGCTAAGTGGTGATTGGTTGAACACCTAGTCCCCATCTTCATCCAAGTGTCTCAGACATGTGGTTGAAGGCCTAATGAGACCACTTAAATTAGTCCATTTTGGTAATTGACAATTTTGGTTATTTGCCGTGTTAGCGCGAACAACAGTGAAATACATATCCTCCTTTCCAAAGCGCTTTCTTGACCAACCAGTAGAATTTAAACTCATGGCTGAGTTGGGAAGCAATGAGCAATCCCACTCTTGCTCGCTGCCTCAATCCATCAGCAACCTCTGAGTAGAAGAGAATTCTACCTCTTTCTCATCTCCACTCAAATGGCACCCAATCCACATTACACAGACCCTTTGTAGAACTACTATCCCCTTTCACACCTACAGACATTCCCGGGCAAAATAATATATTGCCTGCATGCACTTATGTGTGACCAGACAAATGCAGAGAAATTCGTTCCGGGAATATGCCGCAGAAGTTCTGAACGCACTGACGTCGCTCTGAGCCAATCAGAACATTCTATCGTGGGTCACGCGCTCAATTCTCGCGCGCTTATTTCGCGCTTTCTGCAGGTCCAGCCGTTTGAAAGGGGTCGACATTTGATGATGTCACAAAATAGTCACTGTTTACAAAAATCACAGTCAGAAATATCCTCCAACTGGAACGACAGCTAATTCAAAGCGCTTCAAATGATTCAAGTGGATGAAGACATTTCACCACATCAAAGGAAATTATTGACGCTGGCACATATCAAACAATTACTGTCGTTATGTTCATTAAGCGTGTCGCCAGTTGACGATGTCTCTGAAAATACCAGTATTTTGAAAACGCAGTGTGAATGGTCCTTTTCCAGTAAAATGTGGCAGCGCTTGTGTGAACAGTCTTTACCAGTGAAGTCGTTCTGGTATTTTTCCTGCATCTTTCCGGCTTAGGGATAGTGACAAAATGCTTGATGGCGTCAGTCCCAGTGACAGTACAGTCATTATTATTCGTTTATTAATCATTAATACATTATTTATTATTTTTATAATACATATTTAATTATTATATATTTATTATAAAAAAAAATTTCCAACTTCAAAAAATCAGTCTGTCTTGCGGTAACTGACCAGTAAAGAGGCGCTGATCCCCCCGGCCGACTCTCCAGCGACGGTGACAGACTTTGGGTTTCCACCAAACACATCAATGTTCTTCTGAACCCACTGCAAAGCTGCAATCTGGTCTAGAAAGCCCCAGTTTCCTGGAGAATGTTTGTCTCCCGTGCTGAAGGCACAAAATACTTATTCAGTAAAGCTCTGAAACAAAGGTGTAGTTCAGCAAAATACCTGAAGAATCCCAGTAATCCAAGACGATACTGAATGACGACCACCACTATGTTTTCATAAGCTGCTAATGAAGATCCGTCATACATTGACACACCACCAAGGATCAGACCTCCTCCATGAATCCAAACCATTACCTGTTAAATAAAAAAATACAGCATAAAATCTAAAGGAAACGAGTCAAAGATTTGAAGTGTGATTCCGTCTTTGTTAATTTCAAAAACCTTGCAAATGTTTTCATACTTTTCTAGAATGTATATATTTTTCTTTATTACTGGAAATTAACGTAAAATACTGTAAAGTAGCCTCCCTACTCACTGGAAGTTTCTCTGACGCGGATCTTTGTGAAGGCGTGTAAACATTCAGATACAGACAGTCCTCCGAGTATCCCGGAGCCGTGTAGTTCAATGACAGGGATTTGGCAGTAAAAACCACCATGTCTGGGTTTTGTAAGCACCTGGATAGAAAAGAAATGAGTGAGTTTCATAGGTAGATTAGCCCTACCACTCTCAACACTCACAGAGGCGGCTGTCGGGTGACGTTCTTCACACCCTCCCATGGCTCAACAGGTTTGGGTTCAGTCAGACGACGAGAACCAACGGGTGGCGAAGCAAAAGGAATCCCCAAGAACTGATCCACCAGCTTCTCTGAGCCTTTCACTCCCACTGTTTGTCCTCTAATGCGGCCGTCCGTCAGAACCAGCTCCGGCCCGGAACCTGCACACAAACACAAATGCAGCTGAACATTTTCTTTACACTATAATGGTAAAGTGACCATTACACAGCATCACACAAAACATTTTAGCTTTATCCTACATCTAGCATTAAATACTTATTTATGAAAAATGACCAAATACTAACCTGTGGTAACTGGTGCCGTGCTGATGGGAGCCAGAACCACGCACAAAAAGAGCAAGATGTTCAACATAGTTGCTCTTTTGTTGTATTCAAGCTTGTCAGAAATGACCGTAAAACAACATTTACACAGGTCCCAAAGCACTGCACTTTAACCAGATCTTACATGGCTCCAAAACAAATATTTAGTACAGAATATTGGCCCCGCCTCTCTCGCAGTCGGATTGGCTAATGTTGGACACTTTGGGGCGTACACTGGTTTTCCGCCCACTGGAAGTGAAATTGCACTATTGAATGCAATAGATCATTTTTTATAATCCAAAAATGTATTTTAAACATTAAAACGTATCTCATTTACCAACTTTCAGTTGGTACTATAATCATTGAAGTGTATTCTTATCTCACTTGAAGATCTGATCTTGATTAAAAATCTTTTTTAACTGTTTATCTAAAAAATCTTTTTCCAGAGGCGTATGTTGTTTGCTTTTGGAAGTCTAGTTCTACTTTGACATCTAGTGAATGTGCAGTATAAATAAACAAACAAACTCAA
The DNA here is from genome assembly GCA_017309775.1 of Paedocypris sp. Pulau Singkep. Lineage (NCBI taxonomy): Eukaryota > Metazoa > Chordata > Actinopteri > Cypriniformes > Paedocypris > Paedocypris sp. Pulau Singkep. The sequence continues at coordinate 9,111,982 of MU204410.1, forward strand.
AAGTTCTGACCAGGAGATTTCATTGATTATGTTTAATATATAAGCAAACTGTGCATTTGGTGTCACAGAGTTTCACAGATTTATTGCCAAACTTAATTAACTTCAATACCAATATGAAACATATTGAGAAAACTTTCTGACTGATGGCAAGAGAAATATAAACCTATGAAAAACCTGGCTCACTGGTGTCTTCTGGAATTCTAACAAACAAAGGCTTTGTGTTATGGTAGTTCCGGATGTGAATGAACGACGTCTCTCTCTTCAACGACCTTGGACGACTCACAATGACACCAAATCTTCCCAATTTAGAGATTGAAGCTTGTTTTATGTTTCATACAGGACAAAAAGCAAAAACTCTGATGCAACAGGTTGTTTCTTTACATTTGCAAGTATCCAAAGAAGATTAAAAGTTGCCCAGAATTCTCAGTGTCAGAGCTCAGCTGGTCAATCACCATCTTGCGTTCCACATTTCTGGAATCCAGTTTTATGTTGCTTCAAAAGTGTCCTGTGTCCAGGAATGCCGCCTCCAGAGTTATACAACTTTTCAATTACAATGTTCCTATAAAACCCTGTTGTGGTTCATTTTGTGTGAATGTTGCTGTACAAAATAATGTGTTGACTTTATCCGAACCATGAAGTCTGATTCCAGATCTGGTCTGGATTTTGCAACAAAGGATGAAAAAAATCGATCTTCAAACATATTTTCCCTTGCTGGCTTTTGAAAATCTGATGCAACGGTGCCTGCAGAGATAGTGAGATGATCGTCTCATCATGACGCTGCATGACTGGTTTTAAAGGACTGAAATACCAAGGAAAATACTCGTAAAAAGTTATGAAAAAACTAAAATGTATCCATTTTGGACGGGTAATTTACACACTCTTATTTTCCTGATGGTATTTAGACTGCGGGAAGAAACCAGAGACCCAGAGGAAACCCACGCAAGCAAATCTAGGACTTGGAAACTCCGACCGGTCCTCAATATTGTACTTCGAACAGGCCTTGGCTGCTGACCGTCCGCTAGATTGCGCAACTATACACCCAAAAAACAAATGAGCAGAGAGAAATGAATGTATTGCTAGAAAAAAAGAAGGATTTTACAGATTAAGTAATGAACAACTGTTTTGTCTTCCGTCTAAGAATAAGAGGTCAGAGTGTTTTTTCTTTTGGTGTTTCCGATTGTTGATTTGGTTGACACATATTCAAACGTTGTGGTTTGTTGTGAATGTGGAGTCTCTTTAACCTGGTTTTCTCAGTTGTAAAAATCCTGGTGTCTCGCAGATGTTCAGTTGGTCACTAGATGGAAGCAGTGGGTTTCTGCAGAGGTCACAGTGTCTGTGGAGAAGTCTACATGCTGATCACACTTTCAGAGTTTAAATGCTTGACTTAAATGATCAAAACAGTTGTCTACATTAATTAGATCTTTATGATCTACTACACACTTTTATTTGTAAAAAAAAAAAAAAAAAAAAAAAGACCAACACTTTTTTTTAGCTATTTTCTAAATTCATTTTCATTCGAGGAAACTTTTCACAAGGCAAAATAAAGAAGCATTTAAAAAAACTGAACAAATATTAGTACAGAATAATAAAAAAATAAACTACTAAATAATCAACTTGAAAAAGAGAAAGAAAGAATAGCATCTTTATAACAGTTTGAAACAACAACAACAAACAAAAACTAAAAAATGTTGCTTTTCATTTTAAAAAATGCTTTTTCAGCGTTTAGCAACAAAAGCATTGAGGTGTAATTTTACATTGTTGTTTACATTCAAATTGTATTGTATTCAAATGTACACTTATTTATTTGTATTTTATACGTGCCATTGATTTCAGCAAATCGGAGCAAAACAATTGCCCCAACAACGCCCGGTACCGACCCAAAACATTGAACATTCATAGAGGGCGCGCGCAGACGAGCGTGCGCGATGACGTCACACGCGAGGGGCGTGACAGAGGCGTGACCTAACTATCGGCGCAGCTGTTTCATGTGTTTCTCCTCGACTCTCTCGCCTCGATACGCCGCTCTCGCTCCAGACCGATCGCTAAAAGCTAAAGGTTGAGTGTCACACGTGTTGTCAGCCCCACACTTTGAGTTAGCAGACGGCGAGGACTGAAATCTGGTTTGGGAAAACCTCGTCAGCAGGCGCGCTCGGCTACAGGTAGCTGTTCCGGCGTCTGATAATAATAAAGTCCCGGTCATGCGGGTGTCTCCGGACGGACAGAGAAGCGCACTCTGCTAGCCTTTATTACCCAGGACTGGACGAGCAGGACCGACGGAATAAACATGTCCCGAAGAAAGCAGAGCAAACCCCGGCAGATCAAACGTGAGTGTTTTAAAGTTTCCACCTGGTTTTAGGAAGTGTTTCTGAGGGTCGTGTTGCAATTCCAACCACCCTGACACGATTCCTTTGCTTGGCCGATGTGTTGATTGAAGTCATTGTCAGCCTTAATTCCTGAAATGTTGCGAGTTATTGTTGTCGATAAACAGCTAATGATTTAACATTACTTGGAAATAGAAATGCTACTCATCGGGCGCAAGTGCTGTGTACGGCCAGATGCACGCGCACCTCAGAAATTCGCGCGTAACGTTTCAAACTCGGCGGTGATGTTCGCCTTATTCTTAACACTTTTATTCCAGCTTGATCGCTTAAGTGTTCTCTTCTATTCAAACCGTGGCTTCCTGTTTAATTCTGCAGTGGAAACGTCACCGTTCTCCGAAAAAGACGATATGAGTTCAGATAAACAGCGATCCGATTCCAGGCGAGATAAGGATTAAAATTGGATCTTTTATTTGTTTTCTGTCTGTGGCTGCTGTGTTGCATTTTCCTCCGGCTTTTCAGTTCTCTTTCCAGAGATGAGAAGTCCGATAGCGAGCCCATCTGATCTCTCCTCATGATAGTGGATTACAATTGGATCTGTTTCCATCTACCAGTTTTAACTCGGCAATGTTTAGGTTACCATCAGTTTCATTAGATACTGCGCATGCTCTGTGTGACTAGCATTTTGCAAGGTTTTATGCACACACACTTGAAAACTATGCAATGCAAAAGTCCATAAATTATTTACCTTTTTTGAATGTATTTTGCTTTCTGAATATTCATTTAAAATGTTTAAAGGGATTTTCCCCTACATTATTATAATTTTGCATATTATCTTTCACAATTTTGTATTGAAGTTCTCAATTTGCATCACATACAACCAAAACCAATAATTTCTTATTTTCTTCTAATTTCTATTAGTGCATTTTTTTTCTTTTTTTTTTTTTCTTTTTCTTTCTCAATTACTTTCCCCAATGAGTTATGGTTGATATTTCTTGTATGTAAAAAAAAAAAACAACAATAATTGACCTCAGCCTCTCTCTTTCAGTGAAAAGAACCAACCGTGCTGAAAAGTTGTTTTGCTCTAGTGCCAGGCGCTGTTTCAGTTCTTCATCCAGTCGAGATGCTTTCACGCGATAAGCGCTGTACCAATATCTTGGCGGTTGAGTTTGAAAGGGCTGCTAAAAAAATAAATATTAATGCGATTCAAAGGCAGAAAGCAACTCTTGAATAGGAAAGAAAAATGCACCGATAAGGCGGCATTAGCATATACCACTGAGCGTAAACCGACTGTGTCAAGGTTTAAGTGACTGGCTAGTTATGAGAGGTTACTGGGCAGTAGTTCCAACGACTCCATGACCCATGAAGTTGTTTCTAAATTTAGATTCGATATAAAGCTTTGGTTCGTTTTCGCGGAGTGAATTTTCTCACCCAGTGGCAGCCGCGAACGATAGAACCAGAATTTCTCCTTGACACTGGTGTTGACAATTCAACTACACACCCCCACATTTCTTGTCGATGTTTTCAACAGTTTAGAATAAACATTTCTTATCTTTCTTTCAATGTTGAACCCGTGAAGATTTCATATCGGGTGGGTTTTGAAGAGCACGTCATTTAACAGAGTTCCGCGCGTTCCCCAATGACATTCCCATTGAGGTCTCATTAGACCGATGAAGACAGCGGAATAGTATCTGCGATTTGGCAGTAGATAACGTAGTATCTGGCCACAACATGACATCTAAAGTGCAGAGGTCCCCATCACCATCACCAGCATTAAACAAGGGAACTCGTAAGAACGTCATGGCTCTTATCTCCCTTACCTTTTTGCATATGTAAAGACCACTGGAAATAATAACCGTCTGCTTGTGTCGTTACACTGGATGGAACACCAGCCCCCCAAAACTATCTGTTATTGTGGAAGGCTGTGTCGTGAGGAAATTTATTCCCGTGTCTTTTGTGCGTCACTCTCCCAATTGTAAAGATGGTTGGGATAGATTATTCATCCCTCCCCGATGGAAAGATTAACTCGTGGCCTAGTGGGGCCACATCCCAGAGCTTATATTTTGGCGGTTGAGATGGGAGACGAGATAAGCGAGGCGGTGATCTCGCCGCAGATAGCGCCAGTGATGCCGGGGAGAGGGAAGATTGGGATTATAATTACATTTGGCTAAAGCATTCACATCTTTGTCACGTTTGTGTTGTTGTTGTTGTTTGGGACTGGCTGGGTGTATCTCTAGATAAGTTAAAAAAGAGAGAGAATGGCAGATAAGAGGAGAGTAGGATGGCTGATCTGATAAGAGAGAGAGAGAGAGAGGAATAGAAATGGTAGATGGATGTATGCTGCGGTTTAAAAGCAGCTGCCTGTGTGAGATTGTGGGGAGGTGATAAGGCAGCCGTTGAGATGATTGAAAGATAAGCAGAGAAGCGATCGCTCAGGATAACGGCACTGACGTCATTCCCGAAGCTCAGAGGTCAGCGTGAATTATTCACGAGGTCTGCTGGGGAACAGGGTCTGCCATGTTGCACACAATGCACTTGTTTGAGCTCCCACCTCCTGTACCTCGGGGTTGCACTTTTGAAAGTGTGGACATCTGATGGGATCTCTTCCTGTTTTTGTCCCATCTGTTTTGAGAGTCGACTCCGGCTTCTCAGGGTCATTCGGCCCGAGGGCTGGTTTAATACACGGCCAAGAATATTGTTCAGAATGAAAGGAATGAGAGATCACAGACGTTCACACACACACTCACATACTTTCACACGCGCACACACACTTGCTTCTTGGTGGTTTTGCTTGTGTTTTCCCTCTTTGTTCTGCTTTTAGCTCGATGTGAACTTTTGATAAAGCCTGGGGCCTGATCTCCGGTATAGATAGAGATTGCCAAGTGAGATAAGAGTTGTTATCAGCTCGGAGCAGGCAGGAGCTCCGGCTTTGCTGCAATAACAAAGCTCCACGTAAGAACAGCAGGGCCCTGGACCCTGGCAATCAGTTCCGGCCCTAATGTGATTAATGTTGTTGTATAATTAGATAATAGGTGTGAATGTGTTTTTTTTTCTTCTCTAGTTCTTTCTCAGTTCCCACCCTTGTGTCTTTTTCCTAACAACCATTGTCGTTGATTAATTTAATTAAAACTAATTCCACATATTACTCAGTGTAGATCTAGCCTTAGATATTTTTGCATTTTTTTCCCCCCTCAGTGATGTTAATCTATAAAGTGCATTTTAGTTGAAAAGCCATGAGTAAAATGGCAGCTTTTCTTCTCACCGAAACTAGAATGTGGCGTCAGCAGCTCGACTGAAGTGTAGATTTGCAGTGAGATATTAGATAATGAATGATACTGAGTGAGGCGAACACTGGGAAAGTGATAAACTTTTTATAGCACCGCACAGTCGAAGATGGACAGTCAGGGAGATATATCCTGATAATTAATGATTCTTGCTTTGGACCGAGGTTGCTGATAAGATATTAAATATTGATAATGTTTAATGGTGTTTTGTTTATGACCATGTTGATATGATGGTCATGGTGACATGGCATGAACAGAATTATATTACTCAATTACTTTTTTTTTTAATACCGTGAAAGAAACGGTTAGAAATGGTAGTGGAAACTGGAAAGAGCCAGATTGTTATTATTATATAAATATTATTGTGTGTCATATACATATGTGCCTGCCTGTATGTGTATGTATAATTAAATAATTACGGACACACATATTGTGTGTGTGTGTGCGTGTGTGTGTGTGTGTGTGTGTGTGTTTGTTTATATTATACACTGTTTGTATGTACCAGTATATAAAATATTTTATGCTTTTTTTTTTTTTACCAAATTATATTACATATTTGTATTAAACTAAAATAGTTTATATTTGAAAAACGCTTTTTTTTTTTTTTTAAACATTTGTTTATTGTCCAACCCCGCATGAACTAGTGAATAAATGCTGTTATTTGTCATGCACTTTTCTTTTAGCTGGTCGTAAAGCTTTTTATTCCAATGTGACAGATCTGTTGTCAAAGAGCAATCTGATGTTTATCGCCTGCTTTTCTTCTGTATTTGATGCTTTCTGCAGGTCTAAATCGGGCAGTTCAAACATTTCAATGATTTATCTGTGTTCGTAGAAAACTTTTAATGTGACAATTTCATTGATCACTAGTAATGTGTGTGCTGATTGGTCCATTTGATTAAGCTTTCTCCTGATAGGTTGATTCTATTTGCTTTGTGCCGGGTGTTTATTTTTGTAGCATAATGGTTTGATTTACTACTTACTTTAAAATTTAGGAAGTGTCTGTTGTTTGCCACTAAATTAAAAACCAGTTCGGATGAATTTTTACTAATATTTATAAAAGTGGAAACCGATTTTCATTAATCCAGTGCTTTTCCGGAATGTATTGAGGACTTTATAACAATACTTAAAAACATGGTCCAGGAAAAACACATTTCAAAAGCAATGAGAGACTTTGCAGATGTTTATGCATAGGTAATTATTTTATGCATGAGGTAATTTTTTTCATTTTATTACAGTTAATTGCTGCAAACGTGACTTCTGTATTTAAGTAAAAACAATCTTTTAAACCAACTTCAATTGTCATCGTTGCTAGTTGAATTGTATTAACTTTTATGTTGTAGCTAAACTATCACACCTAACAAGCAAAGGGCGCCATGTGAAATCTAGGTTGATACTATTTCTTTTTAAATGTGTCTGGATGCAGAATGTCATCACCTAGAACATTTCTATCAGAGTTTATCTTCTCTATCAGCCGTCTTCTATCTAAGCTGCTATTCTCAGTTGGACGCCACTGATGCAGCAAGACCCTTTTTTCAAGACCCAACTGCATGTTTGTCAGATTCAGACAGACGCCGAGTTTCTTCCACTGCTGTGGTTGCGTGGAATAAAATATTAATGTTCTTAAAGATCCCGTGGCCTCTGGCCCCAATGCAATTAAAAACAAGATGGGAACAGGGCCGTAATCTTTTAATGCACTCTTATCACATCTCATCTCATGGAGAGGCTGGTTTTTATGTGGAGGTGAGATTTGCCATCGAAGGAGGTTTTTTTATATGAAGACTGAAGTAATGGAGTTTTTCAGTGGAGTTAATGAGTTGTTCTTGAGAAAAATGGAGATGTGATAATTTGTGTGATGGGGAGGAAGCGTATTTGATGTGGATCAGGGTTTAAACGGCTCGATTAGATCGGCCGATGTTCACGCTGACGCTTGATGTCGTGATGGTAATTGGCTTGGTCGGGGTGTGGGCTGTCAATCTCGGGCATCGCCACGAAAATTCAAGAGTGACGCTATATACTTCATTTCGTGACAAAGATCACACAGCCATCAGAACGGATATCTCCAGGGAGATTTTATTCAACCAGTTCAGTATGGTCTCTTTGTCTGATACATAAGGCTGGAGATTAAATCTTTAGGCCACATGCCAGTGGCATTCAGGTGAGTTTCGCTCCCAAAGTGTAAAATGTGGCCGAGTTTTTTTTTTTTTGCTTGACTCTTGGTTGTGTAGTAGAGATATAAAACCCATCGTGATTTATTTTCTGGTGTTTGTTAGCTTTTTTCTCACCGGTTAGTCCTAATCTAAAAGGTCAGCCCAAGAGTCATCTGTCGAGTAGTACAGGAGATTTTTGCGCACGCGTGGATTAGCATTGCACCCAATGTCAAATCACAAGTAACTTCTGTCACGAGATTCATTATTGGTCAAGGCAGAGAGAGCTCAGAGCTTGGGTGTTATGTGCCAGGCTGGAGGCTCTGGTGGGAAGAGAACACCGGGCATGTTTCATAAGGAGAGGCAGAAAGAGAGGAGATAAGAGCAGAAGGGCAGCTGGGACAAAGGCCCCAGAAAGAGAAGAGGTTATACCGCCTCCGGGGAGCCACCCTGAACAGAGGTGGTCTAGACCAGAAAGGCTCTTCTTTCTGCTCTTACACACTCCACTTGTCCAGCTCTAGAAAGAAGAGACTGCCAGGGATCAAGCCCGGACCACTTCTACATTCCGGGTCGATGGTTGGCCAGGATTTGGACTTGGTTCTTGTTGTGTGTTTTTATGTCAGTAAGTTTTTATGTCATTTAAAAAAAAAAGTAAAATTATTCAATAAAATGAGTCAGTGAAGATTTCCTGACCACCCTGGATTTGAACATTTGATCAAATTGTTGGCCCTATAAAGCTTTTAACTTTAGTAAAAGAAGTATAGTTGAGAAGTGTTACTAGCATTACTTAAAGTTTTTGTATTGCGAGTAAATACAACTATTGTGTCCCACAATAATAAATGTGATATAAAAGTGTAACAATTGAGAAAACGGACAGAAAATGGCAACTGTATTTTTGGTTTTGTTTCAATAACAAAAGATGATTGATTAAAATGAGATTAGAATTATAACAATTTAATCAAATTTTATTAGTGTTTGGCACTTAAAAGTGGCCGTCTTTTGTTGTCGAAAACTTTAATAAATGCATAACAATATGTGAAAAATAGTTTATTAACCTTACTAAGTGAATACAAGTTTATTACTTATTATTGTGATTAGCATTCTTGGTTTAGTAGTCGGTTCTACCACAAATGTCCTTTTTTCTACATTGTCATTGAGATTTCTTTGAATCTAAATGTAGGCATAAAAACATTAGGACTTTTTAAAATTATCATTTGTTTTCAAAATGAGTTTGTAGTGTTTGTATAAGTAATAAAAATGGCCTTGTGTAGTGAGAAGTGTGTGCTATGTGTGGCCACGGGAGGATTGACAGAAGACTCCCTCGTGCTTGTTCTTCAAGTGGTTTTTAATTGTTCGGTCAGGAGTGTCACCTTTCATTTTCTCCTGTGCTCTTTGAGTTGTGGTTTTCCCACTTCCTTTTTTTCTTTTGTCCCTTGGCGTTTTCTGAAAATGTAAGTGACATCTCATAAATGTTATCTGCAGGTAGTGAGTGGTAACCCGTTCATAGCATGTTCTTAATATGTCTCCTTTTCTCTGCATTTCCAGTTGATGTTGAGTAAAGATCATGTTTTTAATACAGTTTTTGGAAGATCACTTACAGTCATTTAGCACTAAGAGACATTGTGTGAACAGGCTTGGTTGTGGATTATGACATGAAGCAATTTTTTCTGCTTGTTAAAAAATATTGTTCTAAGAAAATTTGTTCTAAAATTACATAATAGCACATCACTGATCACATCAATTTTGTAATCTTTTTTCACATATAAAGCACATATCACATATCTTTTTTCGGATTATAAGGCGCGCGTAACTTTCGTTACGATTTTAAGTATGACTTATAGTCCGAATAATACGACAATTCTTGGTCAGTTTCACTCAGTCTTCTCTCACGCATGGAGCTACTCAATCTTTAAATACTTAAGCGTTTAACAGTTTGTGATGCTTTTACTAATATACTTTCTTTTATTATTTTATTGTGGAGCTAATAACTAATAAAACAACAAGCTGATCAACCAGTCTTTTTCAACAAGTGAGATTGTCTTTCAAACTGAAAAAAGGCCGTTTTGTCTCTGCTGGCCTCTTTATGCAATGTCTTGTTTGCCTAAGTCTGGCATTCAGTTTCGTAATATCTAATCTTGCTCTAGATCCAGTGCACAGTGACTTCCACACTATCTGAAATGAAATCTTATACCTGTCAAAGGTCATCATTTCTGCCTGGTTATCTCCATTGACGATCACAATTAAAATATTACCATTTTGAAAGCGATAAGACTTGGAAGTGAATGATGGTGGTAATGGTAATAGTCTGTCGATTGTGGACTTTTGCCCTTCCTAACCTCGCCTTCTTTTTGTACCCAGAATGCACTCTTCAAACTATTTTTCACAAAGTCAGTCAAAGTGCACGGCCTGGTATCGTTTTGCACAATCACAATGAAAATATTATCCTTGGGTGATAATGAGATAAAGACCAGAATTCAATCAATTGTCACGGACTTTACTCTTCTCGCCGCCATCGGTCAGCCATGCGCTCTCGCGGCCCAGAAATGGAAAAGCCGGTCCAGATTTGGGTCAGATACCACAGTCGTACCCCTGGTTCTGTCCATCAGTGGTGTTTTATGCATGCACCCCCACCCCACATCTCAGGCCTTCTTTTCATTAACCAGCTCCTTCTCATCCCTGCTATCACCCGCTATCTCGCTTTTTCTCCCCCGAACCACTCGTCCTCCTCCTCCACCGTATCACCCCCACCCAACTTTACCCCCCTCTCCCCTTGTCTCCAGTCAGACCTCTAGCCTGACTGAACCAGGTCTTAGCGGTATGATAATGTGGAAAGTTGAACTGGCCCCATTACAGCTCGGCTGATGGCAGCGCCGATAAGGCCCTTGATAATGGGTGCAGATAGAGCTGACACAGCGGTCCAATAGCCAGCCCTCTCTCTCCCATTATCATTCCTGCCCACCGATGGGCTCCCAGCGCACTATCTGCTCTCCATTTCCACTCCTGCAACAGATAAGAATGGAAATACTGACTTCATAGCTGACTGATTAAAGTGTCTGCCTTTCTTGATAATACACAGATAAATTATGTTTTTTTTTTCCTTCTTCTGCTCCTTTCCTCTGTCTCTATCTATCGTACCCTCACTCCTTCCCGCGCTATCTAGAAAGAAGTGGGGTGAAAAACGTCTCCTCTGTTAATTTCTCTCCCTTTTGTATGGGAAGGAGAGCGGAGGAGTGGACAGTGGGAGAGATGGGGATGTGCCGCACTCCGCAAGAAAGTTTCGGCGGACGAGTGTGTGTGTGTGTGTGTGTGTGTGTGTGTGTGTGGCAGGGGTGAAATGGAGGAATGACTCCATTCAAGTGCCTCTCAGGGACTATTACATTTGGAATCTTGTCGACTGACACCCTACGACGCACAATCACATCACCATCTGCATAAACAAGCTGGGCCTGAACACTGGCTGTCGAGCCGCTGGTGGCCGAGGAAGCGGGCAGGCCGAGCGTGGGCAGCCCTATCGCTGCTGATGACCTCCCATCGGCAACACTGCGCTCATCCAGGGCGCTGCTCCATCACTGATGCTCCGTCCTGATAACGCACCGTCCTGATCAGGGCCACGTGTGTTTGTGAACATGAAGCTGCTGTTTATCATTACTGACTAAACTATTTTCTTATAAGATAATAAGTTGATCTTTTTTTTTCATTCAAAAGCCTTAGTCAAGTCCAGTTTCTCCGCTGAACTTTTGTCTGCTCACGTCTTCATCCGGTCCTGTGTAGCTTGTTCTCCATGTACGTGTATAATGCGTGCTTTGTGTATAAATACAAGTATTATCTGTATGGAATGTGTGTACTTGTTTACGTCTATGTATGTGTGTTTATATGTGCCTCTTTGTTTCTCACTTGTTATATTGGCATGATTATCTTATCTAATGTGGCAATTCTAGATTTAGAACAATTTCTTGATCGTCTTGTATTTGTTTTTTCTTGTGAATTGCTACTTGGTGTTTGAAAACACTCCTTGACGCAGATAACCACAACATTGATTTGAGGCTTATCTTTTACTAATGTATCATTAAAAAAACACAAGCATTTTAATATTTTTTAAAAACCACAGGCTGTTTTTACAAATAGCAAATATTTAAAAATTTGTAATAGTTTGTTCAATTATAGGTCAATATATTTATACTCTTATTTCTCTGTGTCTGTGTGTGTGCGTAACTCCAGTTTACTGTAGATTTAATTTAGCGATTTAACTTTATTTGCGGAAAACTAGTTCTGTATGTTTTGTTCTCCCCCCCAGTTCATCGAGTGGATTCGTTCGGCAAACAACCCAATTCTTGCCACTAATTCTTTAGTTTCACCATGTCTTTTATTTGTCCAAATAACCAAAAGTCCCTGATCTTTGTGTAGAATCCGAGAAACTGCAATCCGTCCAACTATCTGTCCGTCTATCGTTTTTCCCGTGTAAGTGTTCGTTCTCTGCTTACAAAGAGTCTTGCTTAAACCGCTCTTAAACAACGCTGTGTTTGTTCGGGGCACTGAAACTGACCTTGATAAATTACAGACCTTTTTTATTTCCTAAGGAGAAAATGCAGACGTGCATATATACTCATGTGAATAATATGTAATACATTTTATTAATAATAAAATGCAAGTTCAAAGTATATAGTCATTTATGTAATATTTAATATATTTACCGTAGAGACGTAGTCATAGATTTAAAAACGTTTCATATATATTGTTACAACAACTATTGTAACAACAATATATTGTTACTCACAGTGCATGGAATGTGTCTAGTACATATACATTTGTGTCTATGTACATAATAAAATAGGAATTATCTAACTAATATGTATAAATCGACAGCTTTCAAAATCTTTAATGCTGCTTCACTCGCTAAATCTGTCGAGCTGCTCGTCACCGAGTGCTGAATTATTCACATTAGCCTGTAAAAACTCTGCATAAGGTTAATTTGATACCAAAACCTTGCCTGGATTTTTAAGGGCAGTAAACCTTTTTTTCAGTTGGGCTACAAAGAACAGGGAGTGTAGGCAAAGAATAAGAAGAAGAAAAAATAACGAAAGCAAGATAAAAAGCCCTGATAAGGGAATGACTGCGTTGTGTAGGAGTTGATATCAATGTTATCTATCTGTCTTTTTCACTCTCTCTTAGCCCTTCTGTTGTTTTTTTTATGCCTTATCTCACTCTACCAAAATGCCAGGAACAAAAAGGGAGAAAGAAAAGAAATTACCGTACGGATTATTCATGGAGCCTGCTGATAAAGAGAGTGATGCAAAAATTAAGAATACACGGAGCCATTAGGCGTTTTCGGATGACGGTTGTGTGGCAGGATTATGTTTTTCATAGAAAGATCAGTGTGTGAAGAAGTGTCTGATTGAGGCTTAGTTAACTCTTTCTTGATCTGTTTCTCAACTGACACACTTTTTCCACGCCCCTACCTTCATCACACGAGCTGCAGGCGTCAGATAAGAGCAACCTCGGTCCGACCCGAATAAAGGGGCCAGACGCAGCGGACAGGCGTGTTCCGGTGGGCGACACCAGTCTGCTGGCGAGGAAAAAGCAGCTAAATGTACTTGACCTTTAGATTGGATCGAATCATTTTGAGATTTTATTTCTTTTTGTCCTAGTAAGAAGCGGATTTTATGACCGAGGCTCCAACATCTCTTTAGCTCAACGTTTTTGTCTGTTGACTGAGCGTGATGATTCATATCCTTGTGACCACCGATTACACCCCCCCATCCCCCAAAAAGATGTCAGATGAACTGAGGTTCTCTGTGTGTGTGTGTGTGTGTGTGTGTGTGTGTGTGTTTAATAAAGTGATGTGAGGTTTATTTTCCAGTTATGGTCACTAGGTAACCGTATAAAAAGTGTCCTCTGAATTGAGTATATGTCATATATGTCAATTGTGTCATACGTTATGTCAAAGTGTGTCATACAGCGTGGACACACACACACACACACACTGCATCAGCCAGAAGCAGACCAGGTATTAGACCAGGATCTGAACTTTATCATTGAAGGTCCAAATCTTTAATTATTTGTGTCATTAGTTATAATAATTGTGTGTGTCTGCATACATGTGAGTTGTGAAATTTTCATTTAGAGCTGCTTATTTTACAGACTTAAAGCTAGAAAACCAAATATTTTTGTGTGTGTGTGTGAGCCGTCATTCGACTTGCCTGCAATCAGAACAACGTCAACATCTTTGGCTCATTTGTTTTTATTTGTGTGTAAATTCTAGTTGGCGCTTAAGACTCTCACACACTCGACATTTTTCACAATCGAGATTTATGTCACACAAAGCGCTGCTTTGGACTCGCTGTGATACTGTGTGTTATTAAATCTGATTGTGAAGCAAAAGGAATGTATAATCTCTGCAAAAAAAAAACGGCATTTTAAACCTGTGCTACTGTTAAAGCCCATTTGGATAGCGATCTCCTCTTGAATATCCCTTACCCGCACACACACACACACTTGGCTCCTTTGCCCTTTCCTCTTTGTGCCGTCTGTCCCTCTCTCTCTTTCTCTCTCTCTCTCTGTTCTCCCTCCATACGCAGCAAGTCTAGTCTAAGTATTAGTATTAGAGGCAGCAGTGTCCCCTGAAGTAAAACAATCTCCTGTAATCTATCAGTGTGTTATCTGCCCTATCTGAGAGCTGGAGCGAGCCGGGCCGGGGCCATGGCGCCGTGCTCCGGAGCTGATAAAGTTTCAGAGTTCAGTGATGATGAATGTTAAGGAACTACACCCTGGTTAGAGAGGATGTGGACTTGGCAGGGACCATGAAGGGGGCCGCACATGAAAGAAAAGAGTGAAAGGAAAATGTTGGCACCCCGCGCCAGTTTGCAGGTCAGAGGTCAGGACCCTGTTATTGCACCCACGTTCAGACTCGGAAAACTGGGATTTCTTTTTCTCGTGGTACCAGATGTTTTCTGTATATTCTGTACCGGGTTTAAACTAATGTTTGTGTTGCAGACAAAGGACTTTTTCTCCAGCCTGACCAGACTTGAAATATGATAAATGGATCTTTTAATTGAACCTTTGTTATTGCATTAATCTCGAGGGTTTTGAGAGTTTCAGTCTGTTAAATAAAATGTTAGTGAAATATTTAGTAAAATGATAGAACATTTACTGACTATTTTTAGAGCAAGTTTGAGTTACTTCAAGTAAATTTTTTCCCTCACATTTTTAATACCGTAATTTTACACCTCATTGACTTGGTATTTCCTTTGAGGCTGCTTTTCAGTATTTTGTGTGATTATTGTAAATAATCAATTGTTAATTTAATTATTACATTCATTAACTAATACAATCTATTTCATAGAATTATATATATATATATATATATATATATATATATATCAGATTTTTATATAATCATAACAATATACATAATAAATCTATATATATATATATATATATATATATATATATATATATATATATATACAATATAGTTATTGTATATACTGTGATTATTTTGCCCTTAACAGTATTCATTGAATTATCTATAAAATGCCATATGTACCCAAATTGTATTAATTAGTTGAAATCTACCTGCTGAGTTTATAACTAATCTGGAGAAATCCTACCAATTTAGGTAGTTATAGTTAGGTAACTACCTAACTAGTTTCGATATTAGATATAGATAGTAGTATATCTTTTCTGGCCAGTTTTTATAGTAATAGTATATAGTATATAGTAATAATTTAATAAATCAGCTGTTTCTAGCTAGCGCCCTGTGCAAGCGCGTTAAAACACGTCAAAACAGAATACTAATATAAATAACTACAAAATATGGTAACATGGTACGATTATCTTGTGTACTGTTATAATTGTCCGTGTTCATTTAGTGCATTTATGTTTATTCATTGATCCAACGCTACAATATCAAAAGTACATACAACAAAAGTACAGAATGTTTGTTCTAACACCCATGCTCAGCGCGCAGTGTAGGAACTTCTGAGATGTAGGAAGAATTTTCAGAACACTGGCACGTGGCGCAGTCTGTAGCGCTATTGAGTCGAGGTATTGGTTTCGAGTTTGTATGTTTTTCTCGTGCTTGCCCGTGTTTCCTCCGGGTCTCCAGTTTCCTCTCACAGCTCAAAATCATGCGTTTCAGGAGAATTGGCATTGGAAATTTGACTGTGCGTGTGTCCTAATCTTGACCACAAATCCAGTGTGTGTATCCCTCAGATTCAGAATTTCTGAGATAGTCGCCAGCTCCCCGTGACCCAGAAATGAAGTAAGCAGTTGAAAATGGATAGATGGATGTGAAAACTCCTAGATTTGGCACTGAGCGAAGGTACGTCTGGATGTTTTCTGAAAGCAGCAGATTATATCCAGGCTGAACCCGGACCAAGCTCACATCATCATCTTCAGGTCCATCGTTCCTGTGACCTCTCTGCCTGAACCAGCACATCAGCTGCTTCCATCTATCAGCCTGTGTGTCATGCCTCAAAGTCCCTGATGACGATGCATTTGATAAGAGAGCACTACTCAGAAGTGCACAGTGCAACTAGCCGATAAAGCATTATTTTCCTGACAGATATTAAGTGCTTGGAGTTCAAATTTCAGGCTAATAGCTTTTTTTGAGTCTTTTCTCGGGATCTGTTGTGATGTTACAAGAATAGCTCAGTCGCAAGAGAGTCATGCTGTCTTACCTTTTGAAATGGGCCACATTCACTTTGTAATTCTACTATGTAATTACTGTGTAGTGAGCGAGTGACATTAAACACTCTCGTAAAAAGGAAACAAAGAAAACCTTTATTATTAGTCACAAAGTGGGGAAATTGCCTTTTATGACAGAAGCATAGAGAAATGTCCAAGGCTAATTACAAGACATTCTACAAAAATAGTCCAAAAACTAGATGAATTGAATCAATATGAATACAAATGGAGTGAAAATGGAGGACTTAAACCGAGGACATCCAGGGCACCAATCCGACCAATCACAGAGCAACAGAACAACACAATGTTCAATTTTTCCAAACTTAAATTTTCCCGAATCTCTTTTTAGACGGGGTTAGGGTTACTGTGTATATGTTATCTGAGTATATACTGGATATTACTATGAGTGACATTAAATAAAGAAAAAAAGTGCCTGTTATAATTGAAGCATAGAGAAACGTCTAATGCATATTACAAAAGTTATAAAAACGTTCAGCAGAAACACTGGGAAAACAAGATAAATTGAATCAATATTAATAATATGAGTCAAATTGGAGTGAAAATGGAACAAGGAAAACACTTTTTCCATTTCTGAGTCACTGCAAGCTTGAGCCAATCCCAGTAATTCTAGCCTTGAAATGAGCACATCCATGACACCAATCCGACCAATTACAGGCCAGGACAGTTTTCAAAACTTCTCCTGAACCTGTTTTAGACTGGGAGGAAACTGGAAACCCGGAGGAAACCCACGCAAGCATGGGAAGAACTTAAATCTCTTGCTTTAAGGCGACATTTACTTTACAGTCATTTGGCGCTTTTATCCAAAGCGATTTAGTTCAAATTTTCCAAACTGTACCGTGAAAAGAAAGCGGGTGTTTCACCTTCGACTCGAAGCTTTCTCTGACAAATAGAAAGACATTTCTAGTCTTAAACGCTCTTAAAAGACAGACGTACCATTGTGATCGCGACAAAGTTCATGAGCGTGTAATGGCAGTTAATGTGACGCAGGGCGCTGGGAGCTTTGTTCGCGGAAGTGCCGCGCGTTTAATAGAATCTGATAGACGCCGTCCCCGGGCCCAGAGGACAGAGGGGGACTGCGCTCATCAAGCGAGGCTTTGCTCATCAAGGGAGTCTGGAGCTCTGAAGGAATCATTTGTCAATAATTGGCCGTGTCAGTTGCGTTAGACATTTGATAATGTCCCCGTTTCTTGAGGGTCGGCCTGGCAAATATCTCCAATGAAAGCCGCGCATGGCAGCAGATCTTCGCCGCCGATAGCGCCATTAAGGCCTTTAGAAGTATTTTAGCTGAATTCACACAAAGCAAAAATAGATAAATAAATAATGAAAAGAAAAGTGAGCGTCAACTGACGGGGATGTGATATGGACCATAAAAAATCTTTTGGGAGATTATCTTTTTTTTTTCTCCTTTCTGTCGCCTTATTGCCTCCTCAGCCATCGCTATGGCTAATTCGCTTACTCAAGCAATCGGGCTGCCGTGTGTGTGTGTGTGTGTGTCTTTCGGCATGCTTTTTCTAGAGCACTCTATGGCAGCTAACTTTCTGGTTAAAAGTGTCAGAATGTTTTGACTTTTTATTTTCCAACTAAAGGATCTAGATAGATATATAGATAGACAAAATAAAGACATATACCGTCTATTTGCTTTGTGTATGTATTAAAGAGAAATTCTCAAATCTCAGAAAGAAAAAAAAAACAAAAGTTGTGCTCAGTTGAAATCACAAATTATTGAGGAAATACAGGATCCATTATCCTTTCCGAGAGGCCAAACATTCCTTTCAGGGAGATATGGGGAGCAAGACTATCTCGAAAATATCTTGGAATCATGAGCATTCATTCGATTGCTCAAATCCTTGATGGCGGCCGCATTCCAGAGACTTGCATGGGTCTGTGGCGCTCCTCATTTCATATATATTCTAAAGGCCAGTTTACTACAGAATAGAAATTTGTCGTTGTGTTTTTGGGATGTCTTTGTTATTTTATAAACCACTAGGTGTTTGGACACTTTCTTGTCATATAAAGAAGAATAGAAGTCAATCAGATACCTTTAATATATTACTATATCACTATATATATGTGGACACACTGATGACACAAGCGCTAATGGTCTCACAATAACCTGATGAAGAGTTGAGTGTGATTCCCTTGGTTCCTATCAGCCCAGAGATCAGACTGATACGGATTGTCGTGCCCCGCTGTTGTTTGCCCTGTGACCTTTCAGTCAACCAGGTCTGGTTTGCATGCAAGGCTGCTTTTCCTTGTATGCAAAACGGCCTTCAGAGATTGTATAGTAAGTTTGCGTTGATATTGTTTTTTGACCGCATTGGCCCTATTTTAGTGATTGTCTACTACAAACCTCAACACTAAACTCTTTGCATTCGTAGTTATTTTTTCATAATTGTGTTTATAGTATCTGACTAAAAGGCAATGCATCAGCTAATGTGTTTTCTAATTTGTCTGTCCTCTCTGTCGTGAAGGGGTGTTTGCTTTCTGTCGTCCAATCAGATCGCAATAGAACTTTATGCCACTTGTCGTCAACACTAGCGGTTTGAATTTTTTGGTTAATCATGACTAATCGTTTCAGAAGGTTTGACGGAATCTGAAATTCAGTCGTGGGTCAAAACGAAACTACATCATTTAAAACTCTGTAGCGACTCTTCAGAAACATTTTCCAGTCGCCGTTTTTGTGTTTGAGACATTGTCAGTAGCTAACGCACTCACAGACAGTAATGTTAAGCTAGTAATAGTGAGTATTGTTGAGTGACTACATGTAGGTATCTCATAGTCAGTTTTGTTCCACATCAAATCAGTCTGGAACTGATTCTGTTCTGACTCATCACATCACATCAAAATAAAAGTTAATGCATTAATGCAAGTACTAAAAATATGATTTTTTTTTAAAGAGGTGTTTATGAAAATGTAGCATTTATTTTCACAAAATAAAAATATATTTGCGAATAGTGACCAAACTCGGTGTTAATTGCACAGGGTGCTTTTGATGTGTTCCGCAAAAGCCGTGGTGAGTTATGCCATGTTCTCTTATTAATAAGAAAAAGCTCTTACTGTCAGCGAGATGCTGAAGTGGTGGAGTTTTATTAATAACAACAGCGATAAGTCTTAAAGAGGTGAATGATGAGGACGGGGGGATTGTGGGTAAACGGCTGGGCTGCGTAGGGAGGCGAGAGACAGACGCATTAATATTCTCTTTTCTTCTGAAATTGTTTCAAGGCGAAGAGGGAAAAGAAAGAAACCAGACATCTATCACTCTCACCCCTGCTTTTATTTCCTCTTGCCTCATCTTAAAGTTCCATTATTCACTGCAAAAAAGCCAAGCCTATTCACACTCCTCTCTGACATCCCGGGCTCCGTACACACACACACACACACACACACACACACTTCAACCAAACACCATTATTAATCATCCATATCGCTCTCTTCCATCTCCCTGCTATTTGCTGTTTAATCACTAAAATAATATCAAGGGTGGGGGGATAGAGGGCCGGTAACCATGACGACCAAATGGAAAAGGTCAGGGTGAGTTTATCTTATCATTGATAGCGAATGGTTACTAATTACAGATAGGTACTACCAGTGCTGGGTCCACAGGGCCCTGCCTTAAAACACTATCAGCAATCCACACCAGCCCGATATTAAAATTATCTACAGTCATCCACATATACACGCAGACACACCTCATCCCCAACCACACGGGCCGGGGCTCTCCGACGCTCATTACCACCCCAGATTCTCCAAAACGCACTTAAAGTATTGATAACGGACGGATCTGCTTGATAAAAGCCTCCAGCTCGGTGTTTGCGCTTTACGAAGAGCCGAGCGTTTTCTTGTAGACGTGTCGCGCCGGTGGTTGATTTACAACAAGGACTCGCATGGATGACATTTGCAAGGCTGTATCTGTCAAGACTTCAAATATTAGCTTTATTACTGTATATTTATATGTTGAAAGGTATATGCCCGACGTCCTGACTCTTGGCGGCTGGTTCTCATCAGACTTCCGAACCAAACCAGCGTGTCGTTTGGGCTGGTTCGTCACTGTTGCTCTCATTAATGTTTCCTAACCATCATTCGCGGTTAATGACAAACCAGTTGTAATTAGATTTAGCGAGGCTGCGGAGATAAAGTCGCTAATTAATGCTAGGTGTTTGTGTACGTGCTTTAGCACACATAATGCTGCTGGAAAAACTCCAAAAAAGGGTAAATTCACAAAGTGTGAATAACTAAAATGTTGATTGTGTATTTTATTGTAGATGGATATATGATTTTGACCCAATAAACATATATAGATGTGTGTATGTATGTATATGAATGTATAAATATAAGTATAAATAAAAAAGATATACTTTAGATAGATGTGTGTAAATTATTAAATTAAAATTTAATATTGAATTTTAATATATTTGTGTGAGTATATTTATGTATTTGTAAATATATACATACATATATATATGCATTTAGTTTTGTATTTGAGTTTACTGTACTGTACATATAATTAAATATATAGATATAGATAATTTATAATATATTATTATAGTGAAATTATTTTTAGAAGTCTAAAAGTCATGGAACTGGAAAAGTTCTCAAAAGTTTTGTAAGATTCCAATCTGTGAATTATTGTGATTTCTTTTATATATGTATATACATGTGTTTTGTGCATGTGTGTATTTATATACTTTACTTATTATAATTAAGTAAATAAATATATACGTATATATATATATATATATATATATATATATATATATATATATATATATATATATATATATATATATATATATATATATATATATATATATATATATATATATATATATATATATATATATATATATATTTTTTATTTATTTATTTTTTTTTTTTATTAAGTTGTTACATTGCATTATGACATAATAATACAATGTCCGTTT
>MU204410.1:9133380-9143869 GCA_017309775.1 Paedocypris sp. Pulau Singkep
TATATATATATATATATATATATATATATATATATATATATATATATAGATTTATTATAGTGATAGGATTTTTAGAAGACTCTATTAGTCTTGGAACCGGAAACGTTCTCCAAAGATTTGATGATGCGTTTGCCAACTAGTGAACGATTAGATTTGTTTGCTTTTTCTGTAGATCAGACAGTAGAGCTGTTGTTGCAAAGCCAAAACTGTGGATTTGAATCTGTGCATAAATAATGCAGATGTATATGTGACATTAAACGTACAGTGTATGCGCCACAGAAGAAGGAATGGCTTCATGTGATTCTCTATAAAGCTTCCTTACAGTCCCAGTCAAACGGCAATTCTGGCTGGAGAGAAGTGTGATCTGCAAAACATATCATTCAATGAATGTCATTTATTGTTTTCACAGTGATCAATTTAATGCCTCAATTCGAGTTTGTAAAAAAAAAAAATGCACTTCCTGACCTCAAACCGTTAGTGGTTGTGTAACGGACCGATTCATTTTATAGTAGAAGATTTATTTGAAGTCTTTCCGAGAAGTCACTTAAGAAGAACATCCAGCGCATGGAGTGCTTTCAAAGATCATATTTGTGTGAGTGAATAATGTCATCAGTTTTTCAAGACGATTCCCAAATATTAGTCATTCCCAGAGCGTCCGGGCCTTGAGAGACACGCACATGGGCGCATGCTGCTGTTCCCGCGCACTACTTCATTTATCATCTTTGACATTTGCTTGTGCTCTCTATCTTCCTCTCATCTGAAAAGAACACATTTTTTCCCATCAGAAATCGCATTGTGACTTTTGCGTCGGAGGGGTGGTGATACTTCCTTTGGCGAGCGGCATCTCTGCACGCATCTTCCCAATCCCTTCTGTCCTGCCTTCTCTCAACACGGATGTTATCGGCTCCACTGATGCCCTCCCTCTTGAAAATACCCCCTTCGTTCCTGCTGCCAGCTGTGAGGTGGCTTATATTTAACATACCTGCTTCATCTGCCCTCCGCACTTATCTCTGCCACCCTCACACATCGCCGTATTTCCATTGGCTTTTTTTTTTTATTATTATTTTCCGCCTGCGTGCAACAATGGCGAAAGATAACATTTCAACTGCTGCATGTTCCGAGACGATCCAGCGTCTTTCCTTCACCGTCCCGCGACTGTTTGATTCCCCGTGTGTGTGTTTGCATCAGATACACGCGCGTTAATGCTAGTGAACAAATCGAGTTGTTTGAAGTGAGATTTCTGGGAAGCGTCAGCGTGTGTATCCTGTGAGTGAAGCTGCTTCTGACCAGTAGCTCGCTGTGTTTTATGTGCTTTTATGGTGATTAAGTCATAACAGTCATACAGGAGCCATAAAGGCTTTCCAGTCATGTGACCCACGTCAGCCCAGTAAAAATGGTTTATTAGTTTGGAAACCATTTGATACATTTGTGTCGTCTGGCTTTTTTTTAACTAACTAGTTTAAAGTGTTTTATTCATTTGTCCACATAAATGGTTTTTGGGAATTTTGGGTTCAAATCTGTTGTGTGTGTGTGTGTGTGTGTTTTATTTTTGTTAAATTCTCAATAAGTGTTTTAGTCAATTGAATGGATAATTTATAATACAGATATAAACCCGAGTGTGTATACATGACCATTTAGTATACACAATATAATTTCACATTTACATATAATGAGTTTATTACTATTTTTACTCTAAAGATTTTAAAAGAGAACAATAATTTGTCAATAAAAATAACACGAGTGATGAGTGGTTTTATTTCCACTTCTAAATAGTTTCATATTTGGCATTATTTCCCATTAATCTTTGCTTACAATGTATCTAACAACGATACATTGCAACACACATCAAGGCAACGGAAACAGAATTCTGACCTAATTCTGACAGTTTTTACTAGTCATTTTTCACTGTGAGCGAGACATTCCTCACAACACTTTCTCTGAGCCGCGTCCTCCGGCATGTTGTGTTTGTGTGATGTGGTGTGTTTAGTCTCAGCTCCGAGTGGAACAGCTGGAGATGTGTCTGCACCAGGAGCTGGAAGATCTCCCTTTGTCTGGCTGAATCTCAGGGTCGAAGGCTGGATAAGCGCTGAAGGCCGCTGCTCGTCTGTGTGTGTGTGGAGTGGGAATCGTTTTTGCAAGGAGGATGGAGAGGAAGAGTGAAGGACATGATGGAGCGGTGAAAAGAGGATGAGAGGCTTCTCCCCCGCATACCGCAGCGATGGCCGCCTCTCCCTTTCCTCTGAAGAGTTTCAGAACCGCTTTGGATGAGTCTTGGGAGGAATCGTCCTCATCCTCCCTCTTCATCCAAGCCATCCTTCTCTTCTTGACATGTTCGCTCTCAGACGCATTGAACGCATGCATGCGTGTGCACACACCAGTGTTTGATACGGACGCATGCTTTCCATATTCATTTGCTCTGCTTCCTTTGTTGCCTCCTGCTTTTTTTTTTTTTTTTTAATTGAAGCCGTTTTCATGGGAAAAGAATGTGCCTGAATATTACCACAGGCTTATCCAAGGACAGCTCATATCAATCAAACCGCCTGATAACAACTGCAACAGTGTCATCGAGAGACGGTTCGCCGGTACATGGGAGTCTTTTTACCAGTGTTTGATGAGGTGAGAGTCATCAAATAAGATCCTATCAAGGTCTCAGGAGAAAGTCATTCTGCATTTCTAAATTTAATCACTAATGTCCATAGAATTATTTTCCCCCGACAGGAGATGGATTTTTATTGTAAAATGTGAAAAGTGTCCCAAAGGAAATGCAAAATAAGATTTATGATCCAATTCGGAAACATTCTGTACAATTAGCATCAAACAAACGTATTGGGCGAAAAACGTGGTGCCATGTCGACTAGTTTTGCAATTTTAAGCAGTGTGTGAATATTTTTTGCACAATGCTGTGACTTATATATTTACGTTCTTGTTTGAAAACAAGTGTCACATGAAAAGTGCAGTCACATGACTTAACTGTGCAGCAATGGACCAGACCAACGGACCAACTCAAGCTTCATCCCCATGGAGTTTAAACCGAAGTTTCTACAAAAATCACGTTTTTAACAAATACAAATATCCTTCAACCAACACTAGGAGTAATGGAACATTCCGGATCTGATCCTAAAAGAGCAATCCAGAATCCCATATTACAGTTTTTATCTTTAGTCTTTTATCTCATTTTTCTCTAAATGAATGGGTATAAATGGTTGTGTGACCTCCCCATGACCCCGTAACGCTCTGTGTGTGTGTAGATACTCATTTTCCTTTAGGAAAAGCATGACAGCTGTTGTCCCACCCCTTACACACACACACACACACACACACACACACACACACACACACAAAGACGCTTGTCTATTGATCTGATTGGGCATTAGGATGAAGGGACAATATAGATGAAACCGTGAGAAATGTGTCCGCTAATGGCTGGTCTGGACAAGCTTGTCTTTTTTTTCTTTTCCACGTCTTTAAGATGCCAGACTGACTGTGTTAGGGCATCTTAAGCCGTTTAGAAATGTGTTTGAAGCTTTTACTCTTCTGTCTTGCACTTGTGTATTTGAGAGAAATTTGTTTGCGTTCTTGACATACTTATTTACATATTAATCATGGTGGATCCAAGATTTTTTTTATCAGTTTGATTTTTAAAATCTTCTATTGTGAATTGTAAACGTAACCGCTTCATTTGGTCTTGGTCACGTGGTCAATAGTGTCCTATTAGGGTCAATAAAACGAAACAATACTTTTAAAAAAACTTAGCACCCTAAGTTTGCTTTTTTTTAGCTTATGTTGTAAAATACATTGTATTTTGAGAGTTTTTGCATTTGGTTTCCATAAATCTTGAGTCTCCGAACCCATAATAAACGAGGGTCTACTGTGGTTCTGCTGCGTGGAGCTTCACGAGCACTAAGGTGAACATGAGGAACTCTGAGCGCGGGGGGAGAGATGTTGCCAGGCAGTCAGTGTGGAGACCCTGGACTATCCAAGCCAGGCATGCAGACAAGAGCCAGGAGATAAGCCCCACTGATAAGAGATAGAAAATAGCAGCAGATTTCAACTTTCCCACCATCCAAGATTCACGGGGAGGAGGGGCAGCTGAATCAACCACTTATTCCATCCATCCATATCTGACTTTCTCCACGACCAACTTGCAAGAAGACACACGCACTCAATCTGGGCTGTTTCATACAGAAGGCTTCTTTTCTCTCTCGATAATAGATGCTGGCAGAATCATTCCTTAATGTACAAGAAGTTCATTTCTCGGAAAACAAAACTAGTGGGAAACACAAACTCACATCCAACGCACTTGCGTAAGAGCGTTAGTTGCAAAGAAGGTTCTGGAACCTGAATGTCATTCAGAATTAGTTGTTAATGATGTATTATGAAGTTCAAGCACAGATGCAACCTGATTAGTGTGTGCTATATGTGTGTATTTTTATTTGTGAGAATGGAACTTCTCAAGATATTTCCATATCTTTATGTCGTAGATTGAGCAGCACGTGCTGAGATACGTGTTCCGGATCTGTTTAGTCTGTTTCTGCACATCTGAGAAGGTTCGAGGAGGAGGATTTTGTTTCCTCAATGTCTGTGCTACAATGTATCAACACTTCATCGTGCGATACATTGTTACACAAGTTGGATAACAAAGTTCAAAGTGAAAGATCCGTGTAGTTACATTTAAAGCATGTGAAAGGCATTTTATCACAAATGATAGTTCCACTTTAATAGCCGAGAACGTTTTAAACATTTATTCCGGAATTTGATTCATGGTTCTATGTGAAAGTACAAGTGAGAGCGACTGCAGAATCTGTCAAAACCCATGTTGTGCTGTGGAAAATGGTTGTTTGGTGCGCTTAAGCAGAAAAAGGGTTATTCTAGAGGAAGGACGTAATAAATGGCTGCTGGCAGGATTGGTGATCTGTACTTGCAGGACTAGTTTTTTCCTCTCAAAGGGGCATGAAAAATACCCTCGGATGCTCCATTCATCTCTATGGCGACCCGGCTGCCGTGTAACCTTAGAGATATCGTTTCCGACAATCGCACCTGCCCTCTGTGGACACAAAGAACAATTTCCAGAGGGGAGGTAAAATCAGATTTTTCCCTGTTCGGTGAATCCATCTCCCTGTTTTTGCTCCTCTCTTTCTTTCACACTCTTTCTGTCTCCAGCCCTATCGCCTCCCCTTGACCATTATCTGAGAGACGGTTCCTGCTCATTAAGGAGTTAATTTTCTTCCCTCTATCTCTGATTAGTATAGTTGAACCTAAAGCACTGTGAATTCTTTAAATTTTCCCTCCCTGTTATCAAAAAAAAAAAAAGAAAAAAGGGAATGGGGGATATTTAATCGTTTAAGTAGTCTTCCTGGGGAACTGCTACTGCCATTCTCTGTTTTTTTTTTCTTCCTCTCCTTCTTCCCAGCAATGTAAAGAAATCCTGTCGAAGCCGCCCAGCTCAGTAATTCAGTTTTTAAAGCATGAAAAAAAAAAAGACTTGATGAAATTCCACTATCAGCTCTGAACCAATATGCAAAATATCTCGCTGGAAATCAAATAGCTATTATGTTTTCATTTCCACGTCGGCGTATTTGCTTAATGAAGAGGAGACAGATCAGACCGGTAGAGTCTGCAGGAGGCGATAACCGGGAACGGCTCGCAGCTATCCACACAGAGTGACGCTCCCAGTCACAGAAAGAGAGAGAGAGAGAGAGAGAGAGAGAGTAGTAATGAATGAGAGAGAACAAACGGGAAAAAGGGAAAATAAGGAATGCACACATGCATCAAAGTGAAAAGACAGTAGGAATAGTCCGTAAAAAGGGAGGTGAAGAGAGAGGGAGTAAGATGAAAAGGTAAAAAAATAGAAAGTGATGACGAGCCAAAAGAAAGAACGCATAGGCACTGAAAAGTACAGAGAGTGAAGTGATAATGTTATATGATAAAGAGAGTGTGAGTGGAGGAGTTGGTTTGAAGAAAGCGTGAAAGGGAAAGGAAAGAATACAGAATAGAAGAGAAGCAAAGGAACAGATAGTTGAAAATAGAGGAAGACAGAGAGTGATTAAAGAGTAAAAAAAAATTGAGTGAACGAGAAGGAAATGAATAAAGAAACATTGAAGCGAAGAAGGAAGTGGAAGATAGAGGGATGAAAAGTGAGGAAAAAACGAGATATATATAGACGAGAGACTAAGAGAAAGAGATGGAGAGAGATAGACAGGCAGGAAGAGAGAGAGACAAACGGAGAGAAGTGAAAGGTGTGAACATGCATCAGAGAAGAAAAGGAAAGTGATGGTGGAATATGATGACCAGAAAGAAAAAGAGAAGAAAGTGAAGGGGAAAGGAGCCGCGTGCACAGGTATCAGAGCAGCGAAGGGATGGGAAGGAGCAGGCAGTGAAGTGATGGAGGAATGTGATAGAGGGAGAGAGATAAGCCAGGGAAGGGGACGTCTTTAGAATGTGGCTTCTGCAGTGTCCTGGTCTCCGGCTGTTTGATGTTTGACAACCTGCTGACAAATCCACAGCGCGGATCAGCCGGGCCCGTTTGAAGAGCTCCAGTGCCCAGCACACAATAATCTGCCATTATCACCAGTATTATAATCACTCACTCGTGTGATTTGACTGATGGAAATGAGAAGAGTATCTTCCTGCACTGTTTACTCACTTTATTTCGTCATTAACACGGCTTGTCAAGTATAACTCTATTATTTGTTCTGTGTTCCTCCTCCGTCTTAAGAGTTTGGGGTTAATTATTCTTCTTTGTTCTGATTATCTTGCGTTCCGTGCTCGTGTTTGGTCACTGGTTTTGCATTTGATGGATTTTTTTTGTTGTTTTTTTTTGGTATTGGGACTTGTACATTAATTTAATTTCTTTTTCAGCATCCACTTTCACTTTTCACTTTTTTGTGTTCACATCCGATTTTTCATCTACTTTTACTGTAATACGTTATAAATACGATTTAAAAGCATCTTATATCTCCTAATGAAATTATTTAGATCAACCCTTGATAAAGACATTTTTGTCAAATAATTTTCATTACATACATTTCGTTTTGATTTTGTTTGTGTTTAGTGAATAGCAAGATGGTTTGACAGTGTATAATACAATACATTCATGTTTAAATAAATGTGTATATTAGTGTAGAATTACCAGAGGAAAATAGATTTTTGTTCAGACTAGAATAATCTTTGAGAATCAAAACCGAACATGTAAGCAAAAAAAATCATCTTGCAAAAAAATGTATTTACATTAATATATTCGCCAACTGTTTTCCTTGGGAATTGAACCTATAACCTTAGTGTTGCAGGCATCACAGTCACTGATTGAGCTATTGGTCGACAAGAAAGCGTTTAAAATCGATAATGGAAGTTCTGTGTCATTAGGAATAAAGTGAAGGTCCTGACGCTTCCAGCTTATCTCCGGCTCCTGTCCAGCCCAGGCCGCGGTCTCGCCACTCGACCGGCTCATCAATCATCACAGCTCATACTTTAAAACTGCTTAGAAACTGATCCGTTTTCTTTTCAAATATCATTTTGGACAAATCCTCTTGCCTGTGCTTGAAGTTGGCGTGCTGCGTTGTCAAGTACCCGGTCTCCGGTTGAACCCTTGGATCCTGCTAATTACGGTCGCTGAGTGTGTGATGCCTTTGACTGTAATTGGTGTGTGCGTAGCCACTTATACGGCAGGTAGCCGCGAAGACTCTCTTCACAAGTCGCTGATTTGCAAACACAAGCGTTTTTTTTTTTCATTTTCCCGCGGTGTTTTGACTGTTTGGTAATGTGGCGATTAGCACGAGGGTGAGGAAGTTTGTTCTTTTAATCGGGGCTCAGGTTTGATGTCTGCTGGTTTAATCACTGGCGCTAAGCTCTGGTTTGATGTGGACGGGGCTAATAAAGCTCTATCTCCTCTGCCTTCATCAGCTTTCTCACTTTCGTCTGCCTGTTCAAGTGGCAGTTTGGACTCACAAGTGTCTCTCAGTTCTTCAGTGTTTTTCAGGACACTTCTCTGTGTGATGGACCCTGTAAGTCATTTGCTATTTAAGATGCGGCAGATAAGGTTTTAACGGGGTGCGCGCGAAAGTCATATCGCGGTTATCGAGCGAAGCGTTGCGATTGCAGTTTTTCCTCTGTTGCTTCTCAAATGAAAAAACAAAACAGAAAAACAAATTAATTTTGAGAAGTGATAAGAGAGGCAGATCAATGTCATATTTTGTTGAGGCAAAATTTGAGATTTATGTAAAATGACAAGAGAATGTGAGAAGTCAAGATATACAGTAGATGACATAAATAATTTAAGAACAAAATACCATTTAAATAAAGAAATAGTAGTGTGCAATGGCTTTCGAGAGCCAATTTTGTTTTCAAACAAATGTTCAAGCAAAATAATTCTAGTGAAAATTAGTAGTTTTAAGCCATTTATCCGATCGGAATTGGACCGTGAGGTTTCACATCCCAATCTTCCTGCTGACTTGCCATAGACGGTCTGATTGTGACTGTGTGGAAATATGAGTTGGCTCCAGTGACGTATCGGGGGGAAAAACGGCGTCACGTTAAGCATCACGTGACTGCACATTGTCGACGGGTTTCACACGAGCAACTTTGAATGTTCTGCCTGAGTTTTCCCCAACTTGGCTGTTTATTGTTAGTTGAATTTTGCGGCATGTAATATTACTATTTTTATTTCGGAATATAGGTCCCAATTTTCACTCACTGAAAATGAGATTTCTAATTATAATCCAATTCGTATTTTAATGAAAATGCTCCAATTAGTGGCACAGATTAGTCTGCTGATGTTTTGCACCCTTACAAATCGATTTCTGCCTTATTCCTCGTGTACGATGAAGCGAGAGAAACTTTTTCGGCCCATTTGATGTCTGCAAGCAGCGATGCTGCGATTCATTCGTTTAGCGGGAACAGCAAATGAAAGAACGTCATAATTCAGACTTACATTTAAACGGGAAATGTAATTGGAATTTTAAATGGAGAAGTCCTTTTGTGCAATTATGATTAAAGGAAAATTAATTGTATGAAAATGTCGCCACAGATATAGAAAATTAGATCTAGCAAGGCCCGAGCTGCCTTGTGAAAATACAGTGTGAGATCGATCTTTTTCTTTTTTTTTTTTCTAACTTTTCTCTCACGTCCTTTATTACTAAGGTCCAAATCTAAGTGTGTTAATTTTATCTGAAATTACAGTGAACCATGCAGGCGTAGAAGTCGAAATTAGCCTAAAGATGTTTCATTTACAAAGACAGAAACACTTTGTCAGGCAGCGATTGTTTCCAAGCATTATCTCCGCCTGGTTTTAATTGCTTTGGAAGTGAAATTAACAGAATTAGAAAAATTGCCTTTGCCTTTTTCTACAAGGCTCTTTATTCATGGGTATTGTTGTGCGCTTTGTATAGATTATAGGCCTCTTTGTTCTAGGAAGTGTAAATATATACGCCTGCAGTCACGGCTTTAGCCCCGAACAATCCCTCTCCGTTCAGCACAACTTAATAAAAATTAATTTGTAAAAACTGGCAAAATCCGATTTTCCAAGCGGCGGTAATTTTCTTAACGTCGTGGATTTAAGAGCAGCGTGGCTGTGCGTTGGTGTACGACTCCCTTCGTTCTCGCCGTCTCTGAGCTCATTAGAATAACAATGCCACAGACGAGGAGAATTAACATTCAAGCGTCGCCGTCCACTCGGCCGTCCTCGTCTATCACCGTTTAATATTCTTCGAGAGACCGTGTGGCCGTGACGTCAGTGCAATGTTATGGAATTTTTAAGAAATATCTTTATTACGAATCAACTGAGCTGCTGAAAAGACGATTCTGTTTCCTGTTGTGTCAATTAGACGTGATCAGTGTTGAGCCCCGGGGCCATTAGCTTGGCTTTAAATGGCCCCTGTATTTAAAGGATTCATTAGAAATTACTAAATAGGCCTGTTTATTCTTTTATCTAAATTAATTCGTTTTTAGTTTATTTATCTGTATTGGTTTAAAAATTAAATGTTTTGTTCTTGTATAGATTAAGTCGTTGAACACGCGTTTCAGATTTACAACAAAACACACAGGACAAAAACTATGCAAATGCAGAAGAAAGATTTTTACTGCGGTTTACTACTTTTGTACTAGAAACACGTGAATATCCTGTAGAATTGACTGCAGATTTATTCATCATCATGTCGACCCCTGGATAAAATATTATATAATGTTTCTTGGCTTCTGGTGATTTATTTTGAATACATTTCTACAGTAGTGATTTATTTTGAATACATTTCTTCTGATTTATATTTATGTAAATTAATTAAGGAAGATGTAAGTGACGATGCTGATGACCTTTTGTTAAGTGTTAATTGAAAACTTGTATGAATAATTATTTGAATAAAATAATATAAACAATGTTCTCTTTACATTAATTGCACTTAAAATCATTTAAAAAGTTTTATGTGATGGAAACTAACACCAAATGATTGTATTGTTGTGTAATTTCCTGTAACAAATTAGTATTTCCTGTATTTATTTG
>MU204410.1:9143969-9177243 GCA_017309775.1 Paedocypris sp. Pulau Singkep
TTAGGAAACGTGCAGGTTTTGTTCCACTGGTCCCGACTGGGAAAGATGGAGCTGTGCAGACGTGTTAAACATTCTGGCCAGGAATACAACACACTCCACCATTCCAAGCTCTGGGATTCACTTCCGATTAAACAATAAAGGTTTTAGAAAGGAATGAACTGATAGCTGTGTCTTCAAATACAATGTCTTCCTTTTCTTAAAAAAAACAAAAAGACAATGACTGTATTTCTATAGGATTGTCTCTACTTCCGATCAAGCATTTGTAATTTCGGATTTGGCTATTGATTAGTCCTGATTCGTTAACGATTACTAATCATCGCTTATTCTGAACAGAGATCAAAATTGATGTTTTCGGTTTTGAATATTTTTTCAATTAGTTTGATATTGGGTTTTTTTTTTTATCAGTTTTGAGAGATTTATTGGATTGGAATGGAACTTTCCTTTAAAAAAAGAATAGAGAACATTCTTTTATTTTTAACGTAGAGGACTTCATAGGTGTCAAAACTGATAATTTCACTAACTGATATTTTCCTAGTTTCATTGTACTGTACAAATAAAGTGTTCTATTCAAATTGATATTGAGTTCCACCGGCCGATACAGATTTCCTTGATGTGCTTAATCCTGAAACTCAAAATCAGATGCAGACGTTCCTTAATTTCCAACGTTTCGGAGTTGTTTGTGTCTAAAATCTGTTCTTGTTCATGTCTGTAGGTTCTATTGGCGACCTGAATGGAAGTGAAGATCCGTCTGAGGATGTCAGCCTATCAGGAGAAGAGGGCGGAGCTTCCGACCAGGAAGACTCTGTTGAGTGTGACGATTCGAGCCCGCCTTCATTTCCGCCTCTTTACAACGAAGGTGAACACGTGCTGCGGTGTGAACGAGTGTGGTGTAACCTGTGATGTTTGGTGGTGCAACAGTTCTGGAGCTGATAAGATCCCAGCCTCTGCCATTCAACAGGAATGGTGTATCCAGAACTCCTGGATCTCCGTTCGTCAGGAAAGGGAAATGCTGACTGGGTGAAGCAGAAGACTTAGTTTAATCGGTTTCCTCTGAAGAGACTCCAGATAGCTGAAGATTAGATTGTTTTTAATACCTGACTGAGTTCCCCCAGATAACAGATGTTTTTGTGCTCCATAAAGTGAGAATCACGGTTTCTTCGCTATATAAATGAGGCGGAGTGTATGTGTCTGCACGTCCGTCTTTTCCGCCATTAATATTGAAGTCTTGGGTGAGACTTCTGGGCTTCTTTTATTTATTTCTCTTCTAGAAGATTCCTGCTCTTGTGAAACTGACGACCGGAAAGATAAAAGAGACAGACAGTTGGTTTGTTTGATAGACGCATGGAAATGTTGTCAGGGGTTAAAAAAGACTAGTTTACTGATTGTTCCTGCTAGGTTGTGTGTGTGTGTGTGTGTGTGTGCAAGAATGTGTGTGTCGGTGTGCTAGTCTAGGTGTCTACGTAACGGTATTGTGTGTGTGTGTGTGTGTGTCTGTGTGTCTGTGTGTAAGAGTGCGAGTGTGCAAGAGTGTGTGTACATATCTGAGTTTGCTAGTGTGCGTCTGCAGAAGTGTAAATGTACAAGTGTGTGTGTGCATCCGTCCATCTGTGTAGGAGTCTGTGTGAGTGTGCAACAATGTGTGTCGCTGTGTGTTTGTGTGTCTCTTTGTGTGTGACAGTGTGTAGGTGTGTGTGTGGGAATATGAAAGTGTGTGTTTATGTAAGGTGTGTTAATGTGTTTGTGTGTGAATTTGTGTATGTGTAAGAGTGAGAGTGTACAAGAGTGTGTGTGTGTCAATGTGAATCTGCAAGACTGTTTGTGCGTGTGTGTGTGTGTGTAAGGAAGTTTTGTTTGTGTAAGAGTGTGTATATGTCAGTGTGAATGTGCAAGAGTGTGTGTTTCTCTGTTTATGGAAATCGTGTGTGTTTGTGTGTACGTGTGTGAGTGTACAAGAGTGTGTGTGTCAGTGTGAATCTGCAAGAGTGTCTGTGTAACGAAGTTTTGTGTGCGTAATGGTGTGTAGGTATGTGTCAGTGTGAATGTGTGTCCGTGTATGGAAGCTTTGTGAGTGTAAGAGTGTGTATGTGTCAGTGTGAATGTGCAAGAGTGTGTGTGTGTGTGTGTGTGTGCCTATGGGTGAATAAGAGTGTGTCTATGGGTGTGAGTGTGTGTCCACACGTTTGTGTAACTGGTGGAGCAGAAATGTGTTGTAGTGAAACAGACGTGCTTCTCTCTATCAGTCTGTTGCCCGGTGTTGCTATTATCAGCCTCTGTAAATCAGCCATGTTTGACGAACCTGCTCTTTCAACCTGCGATCAATACCAGGTCTTTATCAGGCCAGCAGTGGCTAATAAAGGCGAGCTCTCTTATCCACCATCTGGGAGAGAAAGAGACGGGCGATAACCAGCTGATAACTGCTCAACCAGTCACAGGACACACCGGCGATAACCAGCTGTAAAATACAAATACCGCATCCTAATAATCATTAATAGCAGCGGCGACGGCGCCAGCGCTGAAGAAGATCCTCTGCTGTGAGAAGATCTGATGCGCACGGACCAGCTGATAACATCTAATGCTGACCCGGCTGATGATGCTTCTGACCCGCTTTATGGTGGGAACATTCACAACCAGTCACATGACTACAAGAAAAGTTTTACTCGAAAATGTAAATTGGAATGTTTTACTGTTGTTGTTGTTGTTATTATAGATGGATTTACAGCTGCTGCTTTACATATTAGCAACTTCAACGGTGAGGAAGAGAGAGAGAGGAAGAGAAAGAGGCAAG
Source organism: Paedocypris sp. Pulau Singkep (assembly GCA_017309775.1). NCBI lineage: Eukaryota > Metazoa > Chordata > Actinopteri > Cypriniformes > Paedocypris > Paedocypris sp. Pulau Singkep. The sequence goes on from MU204410.1 coordinate 9,146,755, forward strand.
ACAGAGAGAGAGAAAGAGACAGACGTAGATTGATAAGAGAGAGAGAGAGAGAGTGAGAGAGGGGGGGGGGCAGACAGATATTGAGAAAGAAAAGAGAAACATAGGGATGCATTTACAAAAATAGAGGGGTAGATGGAGAAAGAAAGAGAAAAGGGACAAAAAACTGACATAGATTGAGAAAGTAAAGAGAGAGACAAACAGACAGTGAGAGGGGGGATAAATGGAACAAAGAGAGTTTACAAAAAGATTTACAAAAATGTACATTGCAGATTTACATTTACAAAAAGAGAGGGAGAGAGAGAGATGTATATATAGAGAGAGCAATAAGTAAAGAAAGCAGAAGCAAGTTCATCAAAGGAAAGTAAAAATATTGGAGTAATACGGTGAAATGCCGTGTCCGGCCGTGATGGATGAAGCTGATCCCAGCATTTTGGCCTTCAGGTGTGACGAAGGATGTTATCAAGTGTGTGTGTGTGTGTGTGTAAAAGAGAGAGAGAGGGAGAGAGGGATGAAGTTTTTATGGACATGTGTGTGTGTGTGTGTGTGTGTGTGTGTATGGCATGAGACTGCAGAGAACCCCTCCAGCCCCGCCCTCTTTTCCTGATAGCTGTCGTCTCTGCTCAGATGATACGGGAGATTCTATTGATAATATTAAATGCAATAACTGTGGCTCCAGCTTCCCTTCTCACTTTGAGCACTGCTGGATAAAATCAATGTGCCATTCAATGTGATTTATAGCTGAAAATAATAGGCAGCGAGCGAGACGCGTCACAGGACTGAAGGTGGATCCAGGTTGATGAAAGGTGTGTGAGCATGTGGGAATTATTTGAGGATGAAGATCTAATCTCCAGCTTGTTACATTAATAACAGCGGCTCCGTCACAGCGTCAGACGTTTATGGCCGGTATCGATCAGCAGATATCTCTCTCTATCGCCCCGGGAATGCAAGGGTAAACACGGCCATTGTGCATCACAGATGAGCTGTGACCGGGGTGGAGTGATGGAGACACGGCCGAGGACGAGCCGCCAAAGACAAAGAGAAGACTGAGAAGTCACAGCAATGAGAGAGAGAGATTGAGAAAGTGTGAGTGTGTACTTGTGTGAGAGAGAGTGTATGAGAAAGACTGTGTGTGTTTGTGAGAGAGAGATAATTCGTGTGTGTGAGAGAGAGAGTGTGTGTGTGAGAGTGTGTGTCTGTGTTTGAGATGGATATTTAGCGAGAGAGAGAGTGTGTGTGTGTGTGTGTCTGAGAGCGAGAGAGAGAGAGAGAGAGACATGGTGTGTGTGAGAGAGAGTGTGTGTGTGTGTGTGTGTGTGTGTGTGTGTGTGTGTGTGTGAGAGTGTGTAAATAGTGTGTGTGTGAGAGAGAGTTTGTGAGGTGTGTGTGCGCCTGTGTCTGTGTTTTAGATAGATATTAAGCGAGAGAGAGGGAGAGTGTGTGTGTGTCTGAGAAACGGAGAGAGAGAGAAAGAGTGTGTGTGTGTGTGTGTGAGAGAGAGAGAGAGAGAGAGAGAGAGAGAGAGAGAGAGAGAGAGAGAGAGAGAGAGACAGAGAGAGAGAAAGACAAAAAACAGAGAGAGAGAGAGAGAGAGAGCAGGAGATAATGACAAAAAGAGAGTGAGAGAGAGAGAAAGAGGGATAGGGAATTATTCTGAGAGAGTGAGATGACGTAAGAAAGAGAGAGAGATTGTGCGAGTGTGAGTGAGAGAGAGAGAGACAGTGAGTGTGGGAATACAAGGAGAGAGCTAGAGCTAGAGAGAGAAAGATAGAGAGAGGCGGGGCAGAGGCTGTTATCTGCAAGGTGATGCTTTGATCAAAGGGAATTGCTAATCATTAGCATCAATGGGATCTGCTCTGTCTTTCATTCCGATGAAAAAGATGTGTAGTAAATGAGCGCGCTGTCCTTCTGCTGGCCGGCTTGTGTTTCCTCTCCTCGCCCGGCCAGTCAAAAGAGCCTGTGATGTTGTTGCTGAAGAGCAGATCTTTGATCGGCAGAGCAGGACCACCGCCCCACTGAAAGCCCCCGACAGCTCAAAGAAACACAACTATTAGTTTTCGGATTATTTTATTTTTTTTAATCACTTTCTTTTCATTCCTGAGGTGACAAACCAACCAGCAGGGATGTGTGGAAATGAAAATAAAATGCAACTTCTTCGCTCCTCGTTTCCTCAGAGCCAAGAACACACGAGTCTCTATCAGCTCTAGACGAGGGTGAAGACGACGAGAAAAGGCTGAAGCATGGCACGGAAGAAGAGGAGGAGGTGGAGGAGGAGGAAGGTGTGGGAGAAGAGGAAGAGGAACCCTTGTGGAACGGTCCAGGTCAGTGTTTTACTCCTCAGGAAGCGACATGAAGTCACCTGGATGGCGTGAAACAATGCAGACCACAGCTTTTCTTCCTCTTCATGTGCGAGACAAAAGCTTCTGTGAAACCACCGCGTTATCAGAACGGCATGCTTACTTCAGGTTAACAAGAAGTTATTCAGAGAGAGAGACAATATGGAGGGAGAAACAGAAAGAAAGAGAGACAGAGGGAGATATTGAGAATAAGTGAGAGAATGTGCACAGACAGACACAGAGTGAGTGATACACAGGATGGTGCTGAGAGAGAGAGAGATTTAGAGGAGGAGAGAGAGATAGACATTGAGAGGGAGAGAAAGAGAGATTAAGGGAGAAAGAGAGAGAAAGAGAGAGACATTGAGAGGGTGACAGAGACATTGAAGTAGAGAGAGGGAGAACAAGAGAGAGAGGGAGAGAGACATTGAGATAGAGAGATAGAGAGAGAGAGAGACATAAAGAGAGAGAGTTTAAATTGCCATTACGAGACGAAGAGCGACAGATGGAAAGAGAGAAAGAGAGGGGGGGACATTGAGAGAGAAAGAGAGTGAGATACGTAGAGAGAAAGAGAGTTTAAATTGACATTACGTACAAACACTCTTTAATTATCGGAAGTTGAATCATCTGTTGTTCTTTTTTGTTTTTATAAAAGCTGATTATTTTGAAAGTTAAGATTATTTGATTTGGTCTAAGTCGGTATGAGAGAGTGTGTGTGTGTCTGTCTGTAATGTCTGAGTGTTTATGTGTTTGTCTGAGAGAGAAAGTGTGTGTGTGTGTGTGTGTGTGTGTGTGTCTGTCTGAGAGTGTGAATGTGTCTGCCTGAATGTGTGTGTCTGAGAGCGAGAGTGTGTGTGTGTGTGTGTCTCAGAGAGTGTGTGTGTGTGTGTGTCTGTTTGATTGTGTGTCTCAGAGAGAGTGTGTGCGCGCGCGCGTTGACAACAGTTTAATATAATGTGCTCCTCTTCTTCTTGTGCATTACTGTAAGGCTGAAGTGTGGTAAAGCGGTTCCGAGGGCCCGGACTGACACGGAGCAGCACGTTGTGAATCTTTAATGGCGGTCCATTGCTTCTCTTATCTCCTCTTAATCTTCTTCTCTCAGGACCACACGTCTGATCGCTACGCCGTTCCACACGACTCACTATGCGAGGAATTTTCTTTATCTTGAATATTTAGAAATCGCCTAAATATGCGTATCTGTGTGTGTGTGTGTGTGTGTGTGCGCGCGTGTTTATTATCGTCCTGTGCCAGCCTGTCCTTTTAACAGTAATTGTAGTGATATTAATTGGCGTGCGCTCGCTTGATGGCGATGCGAGCGCGATAGGCTTCCTTTCTTGTGGCAGACTAACCGCCAGGAGACGGAGGAAGAGAGGGGGAGAGAAAAAGAAAGACAGAAAGAAAGAAGGGGGTCAGGAGAGAGATAGGCGTTCTATCAGCACTGGAGCAGGCGCTGCCTTTATCAGGAGCACGATTGGCAAAAGGGAAACTTTGACCGGTCTGAATTTTTCCCTTATCACCGCCTCCCCTCCCCACAACACCCGCATCCCACCACCGCCGCTCCATCAGCAGCAGCTCCTCCCACTTCCTGCCCACGCGTGCACTTTTTACTTTCGATGGCTTTGATTCCAGGCATCGTGTGCTGAGGATCTTTCAAAATCATAAAGGGTTTTGTATTCATGTGTAATTACTACTGACCATCTCGTTTCATAGCGAGAGACCCAGACTCTTTACGATTCTGGAATTTCAGAGGACTGTGTGTCAATTCAAGGGCGCCATTTCTTCTCGTTTTCTTCCTTTCTTTATCTTTCAAGAATCAAGACGGGAAAATCTTTAATAGCCTCGCAATGGGGAATTTGCAGCTTTACATCAGCAAAGTACAGATAAATATCCAACACATATTACATAATTAATAAATAAAAGCCAAGTTGTGTGAATACAATACAAAATTGAGATAAATTGCACTAATAATAATTTAATATGAAGTGGAATTGGAGGAAAGTTGCATTGGACATGTTTGCACAATTTGACTATACTGTAATGTAAGAGAAAATTTTTTTCTAAACATCGATTTAAATATTTGTTAAATAGTCTTATCTTTTCCATACCCCACCCATAAATGCACAATCATAATTCTAGATGTGTATATTGCCAATTTTCACATTCACATATCATGATTTTTGCAAAAATAGTCACACATTTTGTGGCTGTAATTTCCAGATACAGTATTTGCAACTGTTTTATGATATTAAATGTAGATATCACTTGTGGCACACGTTACACGCATAATAACAGTAGCACAAAATACGCAGTTTGAAACTCCCTTTTCATCTTTACGTGTGATAAATATGTGCAATGTAAAATGTAATAATAATTGTCTGATGAGTGTAAGACACTCTACTCTGTTCACCTGAGATGGACTCAGACATCTTCAGTATGTAAAATAATTGTATTCAAAATGTTGGAATAAGAGAATTTGATCAGATAATTCGAATGTCCTGTTTCTAATGTGTTTGTCTTCATTTGCGTTTAAGTGACTTATTTCAGAAGTGCTGCGTTTTATTGATTTCACATTGAGAAGAAGTGGAGAACAATCCTGCAGGAGAGAGCGTCTCAGCATCAGTCTGCAGCATCAGTCCTAAACTCTTGCTTGTTTGTTAATTGCGTTTTCTATCTTTATGGAGTCTTTCTCAGGGTGGCTCCTGTTTGAATGAATTGATAGGCAGCGAAGCAGAAGTGTCAGGAACGGCTTGATATGGCAAAGCAGCTTTTTAATCTATAATGTGTCCTGCTGCATGATATGCAAAATAAATTATGAAGAAAAAAATTATCTTCAAAATGACCTTGCTGGCTGGAGGGTTTGATATTTTCCTCTCTGCTTAAAATTCTTGATATGCAAATGGCCGTCACAGTAATCCCTTCTAGCTGGCGGACCGTTGCTCCTTCTCACCCCTCTCTCTCTCTCTCTCTCTCTCTCTCTCTCTCTCTCTCTCTCTCTCTCTCTCTCTCTCTGTCTCTCTTTTGTTTCTCTTTCTGTCTCTCTTTCTGCAAATCACCTTTTCTTTCTCTTTTTCTGTGTATCTTTCATTTTCTGTCTCTCTCTTTTTGTATGTCTACAGTTCTCATTTTATATATCTCTTTCTGTCTTGGTCTGCCATTATCCATCTGTCTATCTCCATCCCCCTTTTCTTTTAGTATCCTCCCATGTTTTTAAATTAAGTAAAGATTGTACCAGCTTAAGTTAAAAATTAATCTCTGTCTGTCTGTCTGTCTGTCTCACTCTCTGTCTGTCTTTTTCTTTCTCCTTCTGTCTCTCTTTCTGTAAATCTGTCTATTTCTGTCTATATCTGTCTCTTTCTGTCACTCTTTATTTTTCTTTCTCTTTCTGTCTCTCTTTCTGTAGGTCTCTTTCTTTTTCTGTCTGTAATTGTCTTTTTCTGCCTCTCTTTTCGCATATCTACATTTCTTTTTTTTTTATATACCTCTCTTTGTTTTGGTCTGTCATTATCTCTCGGTTTACCTATCTCCATCCCCTTTTTACCTTAGTATCTTCCCGTCTCTCTCTCTCTCTCTCTCTCTCTCTCTCTCTCTCTCTCTCTCTCTCTCTCTCTCTCTCTCTCTCTCTCTCTCACTCTCTCTTTTTTTCTCTCACTCTTTCTGCATTTCTTTTTCTATCTCCATCTTTTTCTGTTAGATTCCTCCCCTGTTATTAATTGAGTAAATATTATTCCAGTTTAAGTCCATGTAACTAATTGAATTGCTAAAACGAAATTGTAACCCCCCCCACCCAATCTCTCTCCCTCTCCCTCACTAAATAGAATTAGTGACTAAACTGGCTCTTCCTTTGACATTCATGCTTGGCCAGCATTCCCTCCCCAGCAGCGTTCCTTATCCGCACGGTTTATTCAAATTACTCCAATAAAACATTCTAATGGCAATGATAATAACGATTATTATTATTTACCCGGTGTGGCGGGATTTTATCATATTTAATTATAAAGGATCGGAAAGGAGCAGCGTGTGCATATTATCAGTGGCATTTAAATGCTGATAAATTATTTGCGGGGCCGTCGCTGGCATTGATGAGGAGGCTGCAGGGATGCTGATAGGTGTTGGAGGTGTTAGCCAGGTTTTACAGCGTCAGCAGAGAATCAAGAAAACCTCGTGAAGATTCCTGAGAGCTGGGAAATTAAAAGCATATCAGCACAGCTCAGAACCACAGAACGAGACTAGCTTTTAATAGAAATGTATTTGTGCATGTCCGTCTAGTGTCACGGAGAAAATTTTGCCAATGCTGAGGCTGTTGGTACCTAAAATCTCCCTTAATGAGATTATATTGTAAGTGCGCTTGGATTCGTGTACCATTTTTGTTAAAAAAAAAAAAATTGTTTTGCATAAATCAGTGTAAAATAGTTTTACTATAGGCATACACATTTTTCCAAGCACATCATTTTGAAATTGTTTGTATTTTAATGAAGTTTAAATTAATTTATCATCACTCACAGTTCACATTTGTGATATGATTAAAATGTACCAAAAAAAAAAACAAGCAAACATTTTCCCTTAAGTTGTTGAAGTCATGAAGACCTAATATGATATAACTCTGTACAAACATGAGCTTTTACCAAAGTACCACCATACTTCAACTGACAAAGGTGTTTTACTTTAATCTTAGTATTCATAGTTGTTTAAAACACATTTTTTTCTTATTTTAAACATTTACATCTTATTTTTAATCACTACTTGCATTTAAATAATTAACATTTTTCAAATTAAATAACCCTTGTTTATCAATTTTATGTATGAATGGGCCTTATACGGTGTAAACTCGGTACGACAGAAACCACCAATTTCTTGTATGATCTATTGTTATATCCGTTTCATCCTATTCAAATCTGTGATGACATCATATTTCTCCATCAGGAAGAGACAAGGCATCAAATGTTTCTTTTTGTAATAAAGAAAGTTTCCTTTCTTGTAATTACACAGAGCAGCTTATGGCTCCTTGTTGAGCGTATTGACATTGTTCTCACACAAAAGCGCCGCAGTCTGTGGCTTTATCAGCCGCGTCTACAACACCGACCGAGGAGGGAAATTCACTGCGATTCATTCAGTCTCATTTCTGGAGCGATTGTTTTGCAGCTGAATGACGAGGCTGGGATCGCGGCTCCCCGGCGCGAGGATATTATATCCTGCTGTGCGGCCCATTTCAGTCCTAGTTCACCAGTTTATTCTGATCTGTTGTCGTTCTCGAGGAGGCTGGGATTGTGAAGTTCTCTCATCTGTTCAACTACGAATCAAATGGTTTCGTTTAGTATTAATAATATTCATTCTTTTTTTATTATTTAAAAAAAAAGTTTTTAATTATCATCAATTTTTAAATGCAGCTCTACTTTCGGCTGAAATTAAGAAGCTCTCACACATACTAGGTAATTCAAGCAATTTCAGTGCAATTCGTCTTCTCGTGAGAGTTTGGAAAAGAACATTTCCGCTAATTTGCTGTGACAAATTGTCAACCGTGTACACACAAACTACAAGCAAATAATTTTGCCAATGGTAAAGGGCAGAATTTATTTTTTTTAATGCTATTTTTCTTGTTACCATGAATTCTTTAAATGAAACACAAGGCTACTCTGGCCTAGTGTATTTACACATTCCCCGGCCAAAGTGCAACAAGTAACATCACATAGTAAAGTGTTACGTAACGCACGATTAATCCATCAGTTCTATAATTAGTATAATTATGTCACAGTTGGGTGGTGTTATTTTTGGTCCTTCAGACACACACCGCTTCTCCTTCATGCCTTTAAATAGAGCGAGAGCGTGAAGGACCTTCTGATTATTGCGAAGGGACAGAACAGCAGATGTTAGTGTCACACGCAGCGTCTGGGGACGTGCCAAGTTACCCGCCTTTTCTCTTTACGCGGCGCGTTGGCAGCGCAGATACTGTATGTCAGAATGACAGGCTGTGAAGTTGATGTTTTTCAGTTATAGCGATTATCTTTCATTAGTTCTTCCTGCGATCCGGCTGTGGTCGGGACTCGGGTTAAGCTGTTATCTGAGGCAGAGCAGATCGGGACCGTTAACTTCCACTCAAACTACCCAGATACATCCCGCTTTGTGTTATAAACACCATTCCTGGCGTACTCCTACCCATCGGCGGTGCTTTATAGCCTCCGGTGGGGCTGTAATGCCATCCTGACTACTTCCGCTTTGTATGTTTCTCGCGGCGTTAGAGCAACATCTGTCCATATCTGTCTTTCTCAGTCTCTCTTTCTTTTTCTTTCTCTTTTTTTCTTTTTTCTTTTTCTATAGATCTCTTTCTATTTCTGTCTATAACTGTCTTTTTCTGTATGTCTTTCTTTTTCTGCCTCTCTCTATTTGTTTATCTATATTTCTTTTTTATACATCTCTCTGTCTTGGTCTGTCATTTTCTCTCAGTTTGTCTATCTCGATCCTCCTTTTTACTCTTAGTATCCTCCCATGTCTCTCTCTCTCTCTCTCTCTCTCTCTCTCTCTCTCTCTCTCTCTCTCTCTCTCTCTCTCTCTCCCTCTCTCTATCTCTCTTTCTGCATTTCTCTCTCTGTCCAAATCTGTCTTTTTAATGTTTTTCTTTCCGTATATTTTTCTTTTTCTGTCTACATCTGCCTTTTTCTGTCTCTCTTTCTTTTTGTGCCCCTCTTTTTGTGTATTTGTATATCTCTTTCTATATATTTCTCTATATACCGGTATTATATATTTTCTGTTGTTCTGCCATTATCTCTTTGTCTATCTATCTCCATCTTTTTCTCTTAGATCCCTCCCATGTTTTTAACTAAGTAAATATTATTCCAGTTTAAGTCCATGTAGTTAATTGAATTGCTAAAAAGTGTAAGTTCTCCCCTGGCTTACTCCTACCCATCAGTGACACTTTATAGCCTCCGGTGGGGCATTAATGCCATCCTGACCAGTTCAGCTTTGTATGTTTCTCGAGGCTTTAGAGCAAAATCCACTTACTTTGTCCCGGGATCAAACCCACAACCCTTTTGTTGCGAACATCTCTGCTGTACGTCTCAAAGTATCAGCAACCCTGTCTATCATGGTGGAAGAGGAACGCTACATGTTACAGTGCGTCACAAACCGCCGTATATCATAAGTGTCTGTTACATCACTTGTGTTTTTGGCTTCCATCCCACACACCTGCCATAAACTGGAACTTTCTTCTGCACAGTGGGCTGCAGAGAAATCATCCCACGCCTGTGGTTAAACAGCTCAACGGCAACTCAATGTAAAGCTCCACGTGTGTCTCTGGTGTCATGATTGACTGTGAAGGAAGGGCATTTATCTGTAATTAAGAGCATTCTCTTTCCTCTCTTGTCTGTCATTCCTGGTCCCCGTTGATGATTGAGAGGTTTGGGCTTTAATCTGGAGGGAACATTTCTCATTGCCGTCCCCTGCTGATATCTCCACAGCTGCTCCATGTGGCCCGTGAACTGGCGACTGCAGCCGGGACGCTGCCACGCCGATTACCAGCCCTATCAGATGCCTGCGCTTTCCTGCACTTCCTGTCCTTCTCTCGCTCTCTCTCGCTCTACCTCTCCAGCCATCAATGTCCTGCTCTATATCTTCATTCTGTCAGACTCCGGCTCTCGACTGACCCATGTTTTCTGTCCGATGCTGAACCGTTATTATTTTTTACATTCGCAACATTCCTTGAATCAGGAATTTTGTGTTATTGTTTTTTTTTTTTTTTTTTACGGGGGTTTCATCTTCAATTTTTTTTACACATGTTTAAAGGACGTATCTACAGTATACATCCTGTGGTGTGAATATGCTTTTTGTGCGTTTGTTTCAGATCAAACGATGTTAAATACGATATTAAAGGGACACACATGAAAAGGAACGGAAAATTGTGAAGGCGGACAGAGATTTGCACACCTACGCACACGAGTGATGGTTGTGTGTAAATGATATAATTTTTTTTTAAATCTGCCTTTTTGTATTTTATTATTTATTATAATTTTTTATAACTGCAAATCATCTCACTTAATGCTATTTTTTGATTGTTCATTTTATTAAACTTTGCACATTGGGAGATTTTGACACATCGTGACAATCAAGGATTAAAAATTATCTTAAAATTTGAAAGTCTTTAGACGGTAAAAGTTGACATTAGATTCCTTTCTGAATTCGAATCCTGTTCCACATCACCGAAATGTCTTTTTTTTTTTTCTTTCAGCCAGAAGGAGTTACGAAAGTAGACATGAAATAATTATTGAATTAATTATCAAAGTCACATACCGTACAATTAATTTGATGGCTTTTCCCGCAGTCTTTTCCCCGTCTATGCAGCGAGAATGTCAAGAAACATTTTCTAATTAATTTATGTGTGATTATCAGGACCAGTTTTCTAGAAGGTCCTCACTTTCAATTTGTGAAAGGGTAACCGTGGTGGAAGCAGAAACTCTGCGCGCGCACACACACACACACACACACACACACACACACACACACACACACACACACACACACACACACACACACACACACACACTGGCCTGCAGTCACAGAAGATTATAAAGCATCTATATGGCCTGTTAACCAAAAGACACAGAAGTGAAATACAGCAGAATTAAGCTCAAACTCTGCTCCCCTCAAGCCACTTGATATAAGTTAAACATCATTAGAAAAGATGAAATCAAAATAATGGTTTTTAGGGTTTTTAGGTTCATGTGTAGCTTTATCAGCTTTATGGCTTATTAGTTCCCTTTGTGTGTGTGTGTGTGTGTGTGTGTGTGTGTCTGTATATAATTTAATTAAACAATTCCGTTTGTAAACCAGAATATATATTAATTAGTTATTAATTTTATAATTAATCTGTTTTTATTAATATTATACTTTTTCATTGCAAAATAAATGAAATAAAAAAATGTCAAATTAACAAGGTGATTAAAGGACCAAAGCCAAATTAAAAGATATTATTTTTGTAAGGGAGACTTTTAATTAGTCTTAAGTGTATTTACACACACACACACACACACACACACACACACACGGAAACAAAAAAAAATTCTAAAATCAACCAGTAAAATGGCACATCGAGTATGTTGCAGAAGTGCACGTGACTTCAGACTTGGTTCATCTCCTCTTCTCCTTTGCATATAAATGCTGTTTTGGCTCTCGCTCTTCTCCGGGCCTTGTGTTGGTCAGATAAAAGTTCAGAAGTACAGTTAAGAGAAATTAGCTGTGTAAATCGTAGTAAATGTCAATGATAAAGTTCTGTGGGAGCTCATCTGATGAGAGCGGAGACGCAGGTGTCTTATCTCGCCAGCGAAAGAGGAGTCAAATGGAAATGATGCCGATCCCAGAAGTGTGCGTCTTCTCAAGCGATGGGCCGAGTGTTTGCGTCGATGCGGCTTTTTCTTAAGGAAGCCTCATATTGCACCCCTTATTTCCCTCTGCCAAAGACAAATCCCACACTTTACTAACGCATACAGAGGTTAAACCCCATCTATTAGCGGAGGGTCGCAGTGCGCCACCGATAAAGATTTCCTGTTGTACTGTGTCAAAAAATCAATGGCCGTGGAGCGATCTGCTCATTTGATATCAACAATAGTCTTTTTAAAAATCAATTAGTCCTGATAGAGAAACCCAAAGAGCCGCGGACACCTGAAGAGCTGCAGCCGCTGAGGAGAATCACTGCAGCGTCTTCACCGGTCTAATGACCTTTAACCTTGACCCTTGCTGACCTTTCTCACACACTTTGCTTTTTGGGGTATTTCTGCCCTGTGTTGGTGTTTCTCGGGTTGTTTGGCGGAATCAAAGGCAGTTCAGATCGATCACGTTTGTTTTTGCTATTCAGTGCAGAACGGATGATTTCATTCTCATTCGTGTGAGAGTGACTCTGATTGGTCAATTATTATATTTAAAAAACATATTTTAAATGGGCTATTTTTATTATTATTTCTATAATTATAATATTCCCCATATTGCAAATGTATAATTAAACTGAGGATTTTTTTTTTAATGACAAATAATCTGGTAGTGACATTACTGCTGGATCATGATATCTAAACACTAAAGGTCACGGGATTCATTGTCAGGAAAAGAATAGAAGTGTGCTGTGTAAATGTGTCATTTTATGCATAAATATGGCGTGATTTATTTTTTTGTCTTATTAGCGAGATGGCGTGATGGTAATGACGACTTGATTGGTCTTGTGGTGAAGCGCAGGGTGTCTGCAGAGACGGGCTGTATTGATAAGCCTCGTGTGGACACTGGCCGTGTGGAGCGCTATTGATAAGAGCTGTGTGGACTCAGAGCCATCGATAAGGCCGGTGCAGGTTCAGGATTCGCAGAGCTATCAATAAAGCTGCTGGCGCTATTGTAAGAGAGACGCGCGGCCGATTGAGAGAGTTGTGTGAACAGCTGTAGCTCCATCAGGAGAGGTGAGGCTCGCAACGCCAAGGTTTTGGGTTTCAAGTAGCAGGGAAAACCTGAAGATGATGATTGTAATGGTTGACCCTCATTGCAACGTTTTTGGAAAAGGAATCAAGTTAAATGAATGTGATGATGAGTGTTAAAGGGTTAAAAATGTATTGTTTTTTTTCCCCGACATTGCTTGATTGTAGCTATATTTGATCTATTTTTTTTGTCATTGTCATGTGTTGGTCATTTGACAGCATTTTAAATGATTTAGGACGTAAGCTCATGCTGGGGTGAGAATACATTTCTTTCTTACCGTAGAGTATAGGGTTTTTATTTTTACACTATGTAACAAACATAATCATTTTGATGTGAATAGAACAGATTGAAATTGTATCACTGGGTTACAATGAACTTGGGAAAGCTACTCCGTTTGGCGCAAAAGAAATTGAATGAACAAAAAAAATAATAAAAATTTAAAATATATAAATAAAATATTGATTTATTGTTGAGTAAGATATTCTGTATTATATATATATATATATATATTTAAATTAAATGTATTATTTATATGGAGTAATACAGTATATAACTATAACAATTGTTATATAACATATAACACATGAAAATACTGAAATATAAATAAAACTATAAAAATACTGTATATAACACAAATGCAAATATAAAACACATTGCATTATTAAATAGGCTAGAAATGTATGGATCTGTTAAAAAAAATGATCCACTGAAATTGTGAATTATTTTGTGCATTATGAGCTTTCATTACCAGATTTAGGCATCTGTCTTGTGTCTAATGGTTGTGTCTGTAAAGACCTGGAGACTTTTGGAGCCTGTTGTTTGTTACCATCTATGGCACTGAAAGGGTGCGACCGATGGCACCACAGCGGTTAATGCCAGTGAGGTGGATTGGTAGTAATGGCCGGTGATGTGAGAGGTCGGCCCGGTGGCTGATGCTGGACCCAGATTACAGTCTTCAGAGAGACAGCGAGGTCGGACTTCAGCCTCTCCCGTCATCTCACTGCTGATTGATTTATAGCTAATCACCAGTCCTTTTCTACTCAGCCCGGAGCTCTGATATGTTTTTATTCCGTTTTTTTTTTTTTTTTTTGAAGCACTCATTGCCCTCGCCCTCCCTCTCCCCTTCCACGTCTTGGCTGTGGGAAAGCCATTTTATCAGCGTCTGTCTGTTGTTCTCTGGTGGGGATAGATACAGAGAAGATAGATGAGTGTTTTGACATGGAGAGTGTTAGACAAACACTCTTATCGGACCGGCACTTTAGCCTGACCCCCAAAAACCAGGCTGATTCGGGACGGGGGTTGGTGAGGGGGAGTCGAACAAAGCTCGATGGGATGAAGATGCAGGAGCGAATGGTGGCACCATCGCAGGTCGTCTTCTCAAACGCACGTGACGAGAAACGATGTTTTTTCATATCGGTGTTTGACACACCAAAACCTTGACTTCCATCACTCGACGTGTTTTTATCTGTCACAGGAAGTGCTGAAGTTTCTCCCTGTTAAGTTCTCCTCACTGCTCGGTGACAAACTCCCTCTAGTGGCGAGTCTGGTTATAGCAGCTCTGGGTTTCTGATTGGCTGTTGGATTTGGGTTGATAAATTTTTAAACATTTCAGACACTTTTATCGGAGAGACTTTTTATATATTTATAGTTTTAATTGAATTACTTGATTCCGGACTTTATCTCTCAATTGTAGCCTCTGGTGTTTCGACAACACAATTGTGCCCCAAAAACATAAATCCTCTTGCTTCCTTACACGAGATGAAAATATTTTTGTGAGTTTGTCCGCGTCACACACTTTAACATGCACAAATGATGGAGTGTGAATAACGTCTCGCTCTGTTTAACGACGTCTTCTCTTTCTCTTCACGCAGATGATCTTGTGTTAAGCGGCGGTGCCGGGGACTTCAGGGTCCGGGCCCTCAGGAGCCTGTCAGAAGACACGGTGTGGGGTCCGTTTCCAGGCAGCGTCCAATCAGAGGAGCTCACGGAGGAGCTGGAGGTCAGCACAACGTCCCAAACTTTCCTGGGTTGCTAGTATCAGTTCTCCGGAAGGCCGCGGTCATGTGTGATCATGTGATGATGTCAGCTCTGGGAGAGGTTTCCTGGCTCAAGCGTCGGAGAGATAAGGCGCGGTGTTACAGTGCCGTACACGGTTTTACAGACAGCCCAAGTTCCTCGCTTGGCTGATTTCCATGGAAGATGGATGCCGGCGCTTCCAGACGCCGTGTGTTGTGGAACAGCAGTGCTCGCGTCCATCACCCGACGTATTAAACGAGCGGCGAGGAATCATCCACGGCAGTGCATGCAAATGGCGGAAGGCAGTGTGGT
Organism: Paedocypris sp. Pulau Singkep; assembly: GCA_017309775.1. Lineage (NCBI taxonomy): Eukaryota > Metazoa > Chordata > Actinopteri > Cypriniformes > Paedocypris > Paedocypris sp. Pulau Singkep. The sequence goes on from MU204410.1 coordinate 9,161,853, forward strand.
CTTTCTCTCTCCCAGCCCTTCAGACGGACGCTCCTCTTTTATCTCAGCGTGGCGCCATCCTCTTGGACAACAAACCCCCGTGATTGATTTCTGCTTGATAGGCTCTCATTTCTAAGATGTCATTTATTAGCAGCGTTTCTGAGGCCGCGCTCCCTCCCGTCACTGCACCTTTCCTTCACCTCCTCCTAATCTCTCTCCCTTCCTCTCTTGCTTAAGAAAGTCTGGTTATCGAGGCAGGACTTTGTTGATGATTTTCAGCTCAGAACCTTAACATTCACATTCTATCGCCTTGGCTCCGGCTCCGCTATCTTCTCGCCGAGGCAGATAGTGCGCGGAATCTCACATTCTTACAGCATCTCTTTGTCGTCCCTCCACATCCTCCCGAGCCTGGAGTTACTGTGGGTCACCGCCGAGTTTAGTCCTCACTGGGTTAATCTGGGGCATAAATGTATGGGAATGCATACGCTTCATTCCACTCGAGGACGCCATGATTGCGTATTCGACGAAAGCTTGCGCACTCGCAGATGCTCCTCTATTGATTATCACTTGCTATGTAAATCTTCCCATTTGCATCTTCACAGCATCTTCGTCCTTTTCGGTGCATTTGAATATATTTTAGATAAAGAACTAAGCTTATAAGCCCAAACATCTGCTCTACTTCTCTCTTCTTCCTCTTTTCTTAAAAAACAATCCAATATTGTCATGTATATACTTATATTATTGGTGTAATACATAAATGTACAGTTATATTGTGTGTATATATACACTTTATATATACACGTGTATAGATACACTCATGCATACACATCAATATATATATATGTACTGTTTATATATATAGTATATATATTATGCCATACATTTTATGTATGAATGTATACACATACACACATAATTATTGTTATTTTTTGCACATTTTTTAACACATTCATTACTTTTAAAATTGTTGCATTTAACCCAAACATTCGTAATTAGAATTAGGTAATTATTATTATTATATACATATTATTTGCTATGCAGTAATTAATAATTCAAATACATTTATATTGTTTTTATTATTGTTTTATTATTTCTTGCTTCAAATAAAAACACAAGTATCTACATCTTTTACATATTTATAAATAGTTAGGTTTTCAATTCTTTGTTATTTGTTGTAATTAGTGTGTTATGATTTCCTATACGTATTCTAAATAATAACTTTCACCAATTTTATTTTACTTACCTTGATGACAATACGCAATGATTTTGTACAACCACTTCACTTTATGAAAATAATTGAACTGATAAGCTCTAAACTTTGATGATATGGATCATGGTAATAATTCCCTAGAATAAACACAAGCCTGGCACTGAAGGAATCACTGATCTGTGATCAGTCCGCACTGACGTTACAGTAACAAGTGTTGTAGAGGCGACACTTCCCCGAGTTTGAGAGATGAGCAGCTCCACTTCAGCATCACTATTGTTCTCACCATTTCGCCTGATGTTATTTCGTGGAACGCTGCCCGAAGGCCCGATGGTGGCGGGTGGGAAGTTCAAAGCGTTATCATACACCGAGCGTCTTTTCATCATGTTTTAGAAACAAGCGTCCCCACTAATCCCCCAATAATCTCTCCAGGAGAACTGCTCCGATAAGCCCCGCCACCCACTGCTCTCCAGCCCACTTATTTAGGGGAGACCCCCCCCCCTCTCTATTCTCCCACCTTCTGAAGGACGCGTGAAGGTGAGCTCATCTTTTCACTCGCCCTCCTGTCTCGCATCAGCTGGGTTTGTTTACCCGTCTCCCAATCTCTGGATTATCTACATCTGTCAGTGGAGCGATCTCAGAGTTTCACCCCTCGCTACACATGCTTCTCCCTGAAAGGAACGCATGAACACCCTTCATTATTGCTTCTCTTAATTATCCACGCGGTGATAAACGGGGAAGCGGCTCGGGCTCCGAGCGGGGGTCCGATAGGGCACGTGTGGGAAATCTCACGTCTGTTGAAAGAAGAAAGGAATAATACCACTTTAATATTCACAATGTCAGTTACACAGGCTTGATGAGCCATATTTTTTTTTAAAGAACACGTTTTTGTTTAAAAAATGTAACTATTTTGTTTAAAAAGTGTTTCATGTTTTTTGTTTTGTTTTTTAACCTAATTAGTTTCCTTGTTTACTAAAATAAGATATTAAGACTGACATAACCCGATGTGACGTGGGCTGCCCACTGCTCCGGGCTTGTGTGTGTTCACTTCACTGTGTATGTGCACTTCACTGGATGGGTTAAAGTTCACCGATTTAAACTGTGAAAAGCACCTTACAAATGCTCAGAACTTGAACTTGAAAGCAGAGCACAATTGTTTTTTGACAATCCACAGCGTTTTTGACTATCTTAATCACTTTACTTATTATGTAGCAAGACCAGACTGAAGAGAAGACATAAATATAAAAAATAAATGGGATTTAAAATATTTTTAGATAGTAAAATGTTTCACTACCAGTTGTATTCACGGTAGAGACACATTATGTGTGTCTGTCTTTTTCTGTGTTTGTTTGGTTGAGTGTGCATTTGTTTCTTTATGAGTGGTATCAATACATTCCTATGTATCTGAGTATTTGTATGGTATTTGTGTGTTTGATTTCAAAATGCAGATTTAGTTTCTGTGTGGGTTAGGGTTGATATTTATGTATGTCTTTATGTGTTTGCATTTCTGTGTGTGTGTGCGCGCACTTTTATTACAAAAGTGTAACTTCTTATACTGTAGAAATATTACTAGCGTTAAAACCGTTTTTGCGGTGCATTTACAATCGGCTGAATTTGATGTCTGGAAGCTTCACAGCTTGATGAAGGACCAGGAACACTTTTCCTCATCACACCTTTTTATTCTCTTCTCACCTGGATGCAGTTTTAGCTTTACATTCAGACGCTCGAGCGCATACTTCCACATCCACATGCAGCACGGGAAAACGGAAAGGCAGGGGATGAAAGGATATGTGTGTAAGAGAGGCGGATGAGAGAGGGTTTCTGATTGGTATCGCTCTTCCTTTTCTTCTCTGTATTTTTGGAGGATTCACACACTGACCTCTTTGTTTGGGACAGTGCGAACCCCTTCTCCCCCTCCGGCCGGGAAAGAAACCATTTCCTGTGGAATGGAGATAGAGAGAGCGACAGACAGAAGGATGGGAGTATGAGAAGGAGAAAGCAAGGTGGATGGAAAAGTGAGAAAGGGATGTGTGGAGAGATACAGAGAGAAAGAGATAGTGATGGAGACAAAGAGTGTGGTGAAGCATGAACCGGGGGATAAAGGTGGAGATAGTAGAGCAATGGGAATAGAAGATAGCGGTGTCGGAAAAAGCTGAAAAATGAGATGAGAGAGAGAGAATGGAGGAGGATAGTCGGATTGTCAGGATTTGAAAGGATAAAACAAGAGTCAGATATAAAGTCAAAATCATTTGACCATAGAAACATTGTATCAATAATCGGAATAGTCTCATTGTGGGGCACACACACACACACACACACACACACACACACACTCACTCTTTATCATAGAAAAGCGCACACACTCAAACACAAACACGCATACACACTCAGAATAAAACACTCACGCACCAACTTCCATAAAACACACTTCAGACAAACACCCACCCACACACACGCTCAACGCAAACACGGAAACGCACATACACAGCACAAACTCTTAAAAAAAACAAAAAACACTTGCATAAAAAACAACACACACACACACACACACACTCTTTATCATAGATAAGCTCAGACAAAAAAAAAAACACACTCAATGACATAAAAACACGCACTCAAACACAAACACGCACACACACTCAGATTAAAACACTCACGCACAAACTTCCATGAAACACACAGACACGCACAAACTCTAAAAAAACACACACACACACACTTGCATAAACCTTTGCCAGAGGAACCTTCTAGCAAAGTGTTGCTTTCACACTCGGGCTTAATTATCTCCGCATCTTTTTCATCTCGCAGAAATTAAACTCGCGCCTCTGTAGCTCCAGTAGCTGAAGACCGAGCAGGTCTGAACAAACACGACGCGGAATCCCTTCCTCCTCTCTTTCTTCCCAAAGTATCACTTCACAAAATGACACGTTTTAAAACACTCGCTTTCCATATCTTCAGCAAACACCTTTAGAAACGTGTGGCGCCGTATCATAATGAGCATCGGTTGGCGTGCGTCTGTTTAATGCCTTTCCTCCGCTGCACGTTCACACCTCGAGTTCCTGAAGAGTAGAGATGCCTGATTCCTAACGTCAGGAAGACAGACGTGTCCTTTGGCGATGTTACGCTTTTAATTTGCCATGTAAACCTGGCGTGATTGGAGCTCACTGGTCACTCTGACACATTTATTCCTCTTTAAGTGGGTTTTTTTTGGTTTCCGATGAAGGAGGAGGAGGAGGAGGAGGATGAAGGTGGTGTGTAAGACCGCACTTGGTTGTGCACGGGGCGAAAGAGGCGGTTGGTTAATATCAGACCAAATAATTAGATTCGCTATCAGGGCGGCGGCAGCAGCGCGCGGATCAGGCAGATTAAAGCGGCCGCCCTCATTAATATTCATGAGGGAGCGGGATTCGGACGAGGGGGCTTAGATTGTTCCTCAAAGCTCCGCTCGTGAAGGGGCTTAAAGCCGAGCTCTTAAAACTCACCCGCTCGTGTACCAACAAACCGACCCTTCTCAAACTTTACACGGAACCAGGGTCTCAGACGCCAGACACTGTTTGATAACGCTCCCTTCCTTTGGTTTCTCTCAGTTTAGTTGAAATTAGAAAAGCTTTCTAATCAACTCAGCGTTTGAGCTGTTCGATATGTCTGCATCACAAGACAGACTGATGCGCTGAACCTACTTAAATATCACGTTAAATAGCATTGTTTTCCAAGTGTCACATTTTTTTTTTCACTTAATGAAAAAACTTAATTTTTTAAACCGTGTGTGTGTTTAATAGTTACAAAAGTAAAAATTACATTTAAATTGCAGTAGCTTTCATACTTTATTTTACATTTAATTTTTTGGGATTAACTCATTAATATGGGGATTCGAACACACAACCTTGATAGATGCTGACAAAACAACAAAAAAGCTGAAGTGTAACTTTCAGTTTTAATATAGATGGGATGTCCAGATTTCGAGACTCTGGATCTGCCCAGACAAATCACTTGATCTTTCTTTCTCTGCAATCATATTGAAATATTGTCCTGTGTTTGTCTGTTTGTGTGTGTGTGTGAGAGGGGGGGGGGGGTATTGTGTATTAATTGACTCTGCTCTGATCGGAAAACCCTAAATGTGATGAGAACTTTCACGAGGTGTAGATCATCTCGGTGTGTTTGGTGCGTCCGATCACTTGCAGATTGGTGTGTGTGTGCGCCAGTGCGCGTGCGCGTGTTTAATTGCTGCGCGTTTAAGCGGAAGTGTTCCGTCGGAGGCGAGCGCTGACCCACCGACCTCTTCTTTTGTGCCGCGTAAAGTCGAGTCGTGTTAAATGAGTCTGAAACAAATGAGCAGAAGCGCGCAGCACTTACGCCGCAGACGGCTCCAGCATCGGGTTTCAAATTAAAACAAAAGGAGCCCTATCTCCTTATCAGCGCCGGTTCCCCATGAAACACAATCCAGACCGTATCTTCAGTCAGAATTAGACCCGAACCCTTCAGCTGTCCTCCCGCGGCCCGGCGCGGCTCCTCCGGTGGCTTTCATCCGCTTTAATGTCTTTTCATTTGCCCGCGTCTTTAAAGTGGATCTGGGAGCGTGTCTGCGGCTATACTGCGCGTCTCATCTAATGAATGTAAAGATTGCGTCGCTGTAATCGGAGGCTGTTTGTGACTGGGGAAATGCTGCCACCCAGTGGCGCGGATCCGGAGCGTTTTATTCAGGGTAGGGAGGAGCGGACGGCGTTGGCCTCGTATATCGTTACGCTTAAACACACTTTCAATGATTGAGACTGAATAAGTGTCAGGAGGACGAAAATGTGTTTGTTTGTTTATTTGTTTGTTTGTTTGCTCGTATCCGTTGTCCTTTTCCTTAATATCCGTTAACCTTGATTGATATGTCAGTTGATTTTTCTATACACTTTTGTTTATATCAATGCTTTTTCCCTTTGCAATAAGTCTAACAGTCTCTCTCTCTCTCTCTCTCTCTCTCTCTCTCTCTCTCTCTCTCTCTCTCTCTCTCTCTCTCTCTCTCTCTCACTCCCTCTCTCACTGCCTCTTTTCCATCTGTTTTTTTTTTCTCTTTTTGTTCTTACTTTTTTTCCCTACCTCATGCCTTTCCGCTCTGTCCTCTTCTCTCTCTCTTTCGCTGTCTTCCTCCCTCTTTTGTCTATTCCCTTCCTTTTCTCTTCACCCTGTCTCTTGCTTTATCATTCTCCCGTTTCTCTCCCACACTCTCCATATTTTTCCCTCTCTTTATCTCTCTTCATCTCTCCTTTTTCCTTTCATTATTTTACTCTCTCTCTCTCTCTCTCTCTCTCTCTCTCTCTCTCTCACTTTTTGCATCTCGCTTATTCTCTCTCTTTATCTATTTCTCCTTCTCCCGTTTCCCCCTCATACTTTCTCTCTCTCTCTCTCCCTCTCTGACTCTTCCATCTCTTTTTTTTCCAAAACCTCTCTTTCTGCTCTTCCTTTTTTCTACTTTTCATGTAATTCCGCACTCTCCTCTTCTCTCTACTCCTTTTGTTTCTCTCGCTGCCTTATTCATACTCTTGCTTTATCACGGTCTTGTTTCTCTTCCGCACTGTCCCCATATTGTTTTTCCTCTCTCTTTATTTCTCTCTCTCTCTCTCTCTCTCTCTCGCTGTGTGTTGGTGTGTGGTAGGGTCCGGTCTTGTCACTGGTGTGTGAGGAGGCAGACTGCTGGCTAAGGAAGATTCCCGTGACCTCGAGCCTCACAGACAGTAACTGCACCATCTACAGTGAAGGTAAAGTGGCACACTCCTCCAGCGAAGCTTCCCTCCTTCCGCGGGGCGTGTCGGATCAACCGGATCTTGTCTTTCACAGAAGGAGCGTTGTTCTGTAAGCTGAGCCGAGATCTGTCGGGCGGAGACGCTCTCCTGGCAGCGCTCTCCTGTGATAGGCCGATGGTGGTGCGGGTGAAGGAGGAGCCTGTGTACCCCGCGGCCTTGCATTCGGAGATCCAGCTCCTCCCACAACAGGCTGGCATGGCTGCCATCCTGGCAACTGCCGTCGTTAATAGTGAGTCGATGAAACACTTGTTGTGTTCGTTTGTACATGCGAATGGCCCGAATGTGATTTTCACGCTCTTTTGTGAAGCAAGAAAGTGTGAACAAAACGATGGCAGAGGTGGCACAGACAGAGTTCCACCTGCGTGTGGTTTTTGTGCCCCTACAGTACCTAGTCTGTGAAAGCAATGACCCGCCTGAAAATATATATTATATTCTTTTGAATCCACAGTTTTGCTGCTTCAAATAGACACTTGAGCTTCTGATGCTTCAGAATGCCTGTGTCAAATAATAAAGTCAATTGACACGTGAAATGTCATCTACAGTTCTACTTAGTGGCCAATAGGTGGCAGTGTTGTGTCATCTTAGATGACAAGAATTGACTGCTGGAATACTTTCGTCTCTTTCTCTCTATCAGTCTGTCTCGCTCTATCACTCACTCTCTCTCTCTCTATGTCTGTTGCTCTCTCTTTTCTTGTGATTTATCTCACCCTACCTCCCAATATTTTTTCTCCATCTCTCTCATCTCTTTCTCTTCTATCTCTTTCTTTAACTTGTTCCTCTCCCTCCTTTCTTTTTCTTTCTTTCTAGCTCTCTTTCCTGTTCACTACTCTCTTTTTCTATCTTTCCCTCTGTCTCCCTCGCTTTCCATCTCTCTCTCTTTCTCTCTCTCTCTCCCTCTCTCTCTCTCTCTCTCTCTCTCTGTGTATTTCTTTTCTCTTCCTATTTCTCTTTGCCTGTCTCTCTTTTAGTTTCTCAATTCAAATCTACTCTGCCCCTCTCGTTCTATTCCTCCCTTTCTTTCTATTGCTCTCTATGTCTGTCTTTATCTCCGTCTCTTTCTGTCTCCCCTCTCAGTCTTTCACTTATACTCTATCTTTCTCTATTTAGCTCCTCTCTCACCTTGTTTTCTCTCTCTCTCTCGCTCTCTATTTCTCTTTCTCACACTCAAACCACAAACACAGGCTGATTAACATGTGAGTAATCACTTTAAATAAGGCAAAAGGGTAAGATGTCATGTGACCGTCTCTGCGCATCCCACTGCATTAGTTTGCTGGTAATTGGTCACTGTGGTCATTATCAAATAGCCTGTTCAACATGTGCCCCAACACCAGATTGTCAGATCACACACACACACACACACGCTGCTCCCGTTGCCGTGGAGATGGAGCAATTCTGATTCCCCCGTTTATAACTGTGCGTATTGTGCGTGTGTGGTTATTCCGTTTATTGTACATTATTGTTGTTCATTAAATATTTACACGAGTTCTGTGAGGAAAAAAACTGAGCGAGACACCTGCCAAAGAAAGAGTTGGTTGCTTTTAATCAATTCGATTTTTTTAGGCTTTGGTATAAATTAATATGAATGGGGGAAATTGCAAATGTGATGGAGATTGTTGTCCCGTGTGTGTGCAGAAGACATCTTCCCCTGTAAAGACTGCGGGATCTGGTACCGGAGCGAGCGGAATCTTCAAGCCCACCTGATGTATTACTGTGCCAGCAGACAGAAGCAGCAGACGTCTGCCTCTCCGCCACAGGACAAGCCCAAAGAGCCCTACCCCAACGAACGCCTCTGCCCCTTCCCACACTGCAACAAGAGCTGCCCCAGCGCCAGCTCTCTGGAGATACACATGAGAACACACAGCGGTGAGAGCACACACACACACACACACTCTCTTTCTCTCTCTTGCTCTCTCCTTCCTTATTTTAGTTTCTCTCTTTCTCTGTCTCTCTCACTCTCTTTTTGTCTGACTGTCTCTCTCTCTCGCCCTCTCTCTCACCGTTCCTCCAACATTTTTTCTGTCTGTCTGTCTGTCTCCCTCCTTCTCTCTCTCCCCCTCCTTTTCTTTCTCATCTTTTCCCTTTTATGCGCTTTGAGACAGTTGTAACTGAAAAGTACCTTACAAAGGCACCAAACTTGAACTCTCTCCTTCCTCTCTTTCTGTCTGACTATCTCTCTGTGTTTCTCTTTCTCTCTCGCACTCTCTCTCTTTCGCTCTCGCTCTCTCTCTCTCTCTCTCTCTCTCTTTCGCCCGCTCTCTTTCTCTCTCTCTCTCTTTCTCTCTCTCTCCCTCCTCTTAGTCTTTCTATCTCCCACCTTTTCTCTTGATCTCTCTCTCTCTCTTTCTGTCTCTCTCTCCCTTCTTCTCTCTCTTCCTCCTCTTAGTCTTTCTATCTCCATCCTTTTCTCTTGATCTCTCTGTCTCGTCTGTCTGTCTGTATGACTGACAGTCTATATATTTATCTACCCCCCCCTCTCTCTCGTCCTTTCTTTTTCTGTCTGTCTGTCTGTGTCTCTCTCTCTCTCTCTCTCTCTCTCTCTCTCTCTCTCTCTCTCTCTTTCTCTGTTCGTGTCTCTATCTACAAATAGACTCCGCTGCACAAATGATGCATCTTGAATAATGGAGTGTCATGTTAATTTTTATGAGACACCGTGACTAGTTTGATCACATTTCATAATCACATCTGAAGATTTTACAAATCCATAATCTACGGACAGTCAATCTCTAGGCACATCAACCAACATCCTTATCAATTGTTTTGCATTTTGTCCTTTATAAAAGTGCTGTGTTGTGTTCTGTGGTTTCAGGAGAGCGTCCGTTTGTGTGTTTGATTTGTCTGTCGGCATTCACCACGAAAGCGAACTGTGAGCGTCACCTGAAGGTTCACACCGACTCGCTGAACGGTCTGTGTCACGGCTGCGGCTTCGTCTCCACCACGAGAGACATCTTGTACAGCCACTTGGTGACCAGTCACATGGTGTGCCAGCCGGGCTCTCGGAGCGAGGTTTACTCACCCAAACTCTCCTTGGCTTCAGGTTTGCATCCATCTATCCATCCATCCATCCATCCATCCATTTATTTGTTGAGACTAAAGATTCATTCTGTGTTTTTGACAGGTCTAAGTCCCGGAGACTCGGGCATCGTTCTAAAATGCCAAGTGTGTGGGTTCTCTGCAGAAACTCCATCTCTACTACAACAGCACGTTCACACTCACCTGGAGGTACGAGTTCCAGCCGAGAGGAGCTCCACGCCTCGCCAGAAAAGCCCTCTCTCCTCTGAGCTCTCAGAGCCACTCGACAAGGATTCCGCTGCCTCTATTCCAAGACCTGAATCTGCAAGCCCTGATGCCAACGGAAGCTCGGCCTCCCAATGTGGAAGTCCGGGGATTACTCAAGTTATCATCAAAGAGGAGCCACGCTCAGACTGTGAAAATGACCCGAAGGAGGAAGAACCCATCGCCAGTCCTCCAGAAAATGCCATGGAGGTGAGCCCCACCAAGTCCACATCACCTAAGAGCCCCACAGTGCTGGTGGCAGTCAAGGCCGAACCGGCCAGTCCCACCCCTGGGTCAAGCCCCGCCCACACTGAAGCCGGTAGTTCGGTTCTCCCAGGAGGTGCGCTGTTTTTGCCCCAATATGTGTTCAATTCTGAGGCTGCCGTGATGCCACAAGCATCAGAGATCTTGGCGAAAATGTCAGAGATGGTGCACAGTCGCCTTAAACAGGGCCAAGCGCCAGCAGCCGCTCAGCAGAGTTTCTTCTCGCCTGGCTCGTCCGCCACAGTCCTCAAGGGAGCCACCTGCTTCGAATGTGACATCACTTTTAACAACATCAACAACTTCTACGTGCACAAGAGGCTTTACTGCTCCAGCAGGCATCAGCAGGGGGAAGGAGCCGGAGCAATAAAGGAGGGAGTCACTGGAGCTGCGACTCCTACTGCCCACGCCACCTCACCCCAGGCCAAACCTGCCAGCCGTGCCGCCTCGGCCTCCCCTAACTACTCCGACACTGCACAGGGTGGAGTGGCATCGGAACCCAAAGTAGTGGAGGTCAAAATTGAGGACCCAGGGATCAAAGAAGTCACTTGCTCCTCGTCTTCTGAGGGAGAGGGACCTGTAGGTGGGCAGGCCAGCGAGGGCAGCCAAAGTCCCGGCGGCTCCACTGAAGACAACGAGGACGATCCCACTCGCACATTCTGCCAGGCCTGCAACATCCGCTTCAGTCGCCACGACAACTACATCGTACACAAGCGCTTCTATTGCGCCTCCAGACATGACCCCTCCAATCAGCGTCCACACGCTAAGGCCGCCTTCCTTCCCCAGCCCATCCGCACTCGCAAGCGCAAGAAGATGTATGAGATCCACATGGCTCAGACTGAGGCCTTGGCCAAGGCTACCATGGCTGCCACCAGCTTGGCCATGAAGCAAGAAACCCTCAGTGGACCTTCCATTCCCACATTGCCGCAAGTGTCCACTCCCACACGCAACTCCAGTCCAGAGGGTGACGGTCCTATAGATTTGAGCAAAAGACCACGCCTGAGAGACAGTCCAAGAGCCGGCACTGTGTCGGCACAGCCACTGTCCGACTACCACAAGTGCACAGCCTGCAGCATAAGCTTCAACAGCATTGAGAACTACCTGGCCCACAAGACCTACTACTGCCCTGCCACCACCATCCAACCGCAGACCCTGGAGCAGCTGAGCCGACTGAAGAGGCCGGCCTCCACTTCACCCAAAAACCGAGCCGTGGACCCTCACCTTGATCCAAAAGGGCTTCAGGCTGTTAAGATTGCAGCCGTCGCTCACTCATCCGCCATACCTGGTTTCGAGTCCTCTGCTTCTTTTCCGTCAGCGCAGGGAACAAAGACTTCAATCACCTCTCCTGTGACGTGTCCCTACTGCCCTTCCAATCGCCCGCTGAAGTGTGACCTGATGGAGCATTTCAAAACGGTCCACGGGCTGGTCCTCAACCTACAGCAGCTTGAGAGTCAGGCCACAGGCGTCAGTCCCTGTCCCAGTCTCAGCCCTGGAGAGGCGGCTCCGCTCACCCCTCCTAAACCCAGTCCTCGGGCCCGTCGGGAAAGTCTTAATGGCCAAAATATCAAGGTGGAAGCGGTGTCACCGTCCTCTTTGCTCAACGGAAGCCCGGTTGAGTCTCAGGGTCTCGGCCCAGGTTCTCCGAAGTCCTCCTCGCAAACCCCCTCCCCTACCAGCGGCTCGCTGACGGTGTCACCTGTGCCTGATGCGCTACGAGACGCCGCACCGCTTCCCCTCACCACACTTCCCGTCATCCTCCCAGACAAGGCGGCTCTCGCAATCAACCACGCCCACACCACGCCCAAAACGCCCTCTCCTGTGCAGAACGGAAACACCCGCTACTGTCGCCTGTGCAACATCAAATTCAGCAGTCTGTCCACTTTCATCGCGCACAAAAAGTACTACTGTTCCTCTCACAGCGCCGAACACGTGAAGTGAGACCTCCGGCGAGTCGGTTCTGCGTAGACGCAGCGATCACGGCGCTCCAGACTGATCCCAGCAGAGCATGATCGCGGGACTGTTACTGACCAGAATCGGGGGTCTCGTGTCGACTCTAATGCGCCTGGTGTTGTTACTATGGTAATTCTACATTATGGGTCAAGTTTGTATTACACTAATGATGAGACTACCTGCACACAGATTGTGCCCCTGAAGACTTTCTCCTCATCCCTTTCGCTCTTTGATCAGCTTTTCAAGATCATTTTGATCCCTCTTGTATTTGAATATGGCTTTGAATCAGTGATGAAATTGTACATTGGTGGAAGAAGTGGTTTTTCTGATTTGGGCTACAGTCTGCCCCCTAGTGGAGCTATGGTTAAACTTCATCTGGATGAAAAAAAAACACCCTGCGGAAATTGGTAGCAGTTGATTACCAATCCAAAATTCGAGATTTCGAATGCAAAGAAATGTGACGCTTTTTATCGTTTGAAGTCCTTCTGCATTTCTTGTTCAGATAAACTGTCAGATCAATCTTGTTTTCATACTGTCACAAATATCAAGATAGTGTTGTGTTTCCTTGGTTTCGTTGGAGTTTGGTTTGGATCAGTGGGACTGGAGAAGTGACCGTGTAATTGACGACACACAGAAAGTGAACGTGGCTGCGCATCACAGATCAACTACTGGTGGTTTTGGGGTTTGAATTTTCTCACCAGCTCAGTGTCTCGGCTCCTCGTACACAAAGCCATTCGATTACGAGACTCACGTGTCCTGCTGAAAAAAAAAAAGTGCCATCTTTACGGACGTCGCCCTCACGAGATGTGAGTTCTGTACATGTCTTTCTTTTTGTTCGACTTTAAATGAAGTATGTGGATAAAAAAAAGTATATCGATGTCTTGCACACCGCGGTGGGATGTTGAAGGCCACGGAAAGCAAGAGAATTCAGACTGACTCTTAGTCACTGCTCTTGTCCTTCTCTCTTTCACGCCGTTTCTCTTTCAATCTTGCGTTCCCAACCATGACTCAGCGGCGTTTTATTCTCTGTTTGTCGGAAAGATCGGCGTCATGCAATCTGTCCTCCTGAGCTGGCCGCTTTGGCAAAGCCTTCAATGCTTGTGATTCCAGGGGTCACTTGCCTTCACAAAGCCCCTCGTGCTCACCCACCAACACAACCTTGTGTGGAACCAGAGGCGTTTCTTTCATTTTCTGTGTTACAAAAGCTCAACCCCGTCGGCCGTAAAATAACCCGACCCCGTTTTCACCCTCTTTTTTTTCCCCGTTTGCACTGTGTTGTACAAAACAGAACTGCTGAATGTTTTAGTTTTAGAGGCTTTTTGTATGTATTTATGTTTTTACAGCACTTTTTTTCCTCGTCCAGATCTCTCCCGGAAGGATTTCTCCTGGCAAACACGGCCGGGATTTCATTCAGATACTTTGTGAATAATTAAAAAACAAATGTGGATGGAAAACATGACGTGGGCGGTTGTTATTATTTACGTTGAATGCAAACACACATCGTTGTGCAAGAGGAAGTTTCTCAGGACGACTTCCTCTTCTCAGAGAAGCGCAAATATAAATTCCTTCGCAAAAAGCGTTTGCCGTGTCCATAAAACATTCCCAGTCTGGTGATTGTTTGTTGTAACAGGAGTCGTTTACTTTTTACGCGTAATGTTGAGCCACACTGATCTTACTCTGTCCATATTCCAACTGATTCTGTGACTCCATCATTTTCCTTGACGATGCAATTTAACAATCCTAACAATGCAACTAATGTCATTAGCTGGTTTATGGTAGCTTGTGACAAAATGCACATCTTTATGACATCATGCTACGCATCAATGAGATCATTAATGACACACCCTGATGTAATTTATGACAATCATTGTTAATTAGAATAAAATAGAATGTCATTATATTGCAGTGTGACAATAAAATTAGTCCAATTGGTGCAAAAAAGGAAATGAACAATCAAAATAAAAATCTAAAAATGTACATGCTGAATAAAGTAGAGTACAAATAACACATTACATCTAAACATAAACATACACTGGCAAAAGTTCAACAAACTGTATTAATAAACTTAATAAAAATGCAAAAAGCAAGAATACACATTGCAATATGATAAAATATAAAAATGCAGAATAAATAAATGAAATACAAAAACTACACAACACACTGTTCCAAATACTATATAGATGAAGATGCTGGTGTGTTGACTTATTGCGTGAGTAGAATAAAGTGGCAGCGTGATTCTTTTTTTTTATAACACATGATTATTTATACCGTTATAACTCATGATTGATGTAATTCACAACACATTTATGGCATCATTCATGACAAACGTCATTCATGATGAGATCTAGGAAACGCTTTATAAATTATGACAATTACAACACATTGTTATGGCAACATCTTGACGTTGATGCGCGTAAGTTTTGATGACATCATTCAGGAAACGGATGTATGGCGTCAGTCTGGAGACGCATCAGTATTTACATTCAGACACATGAAGGTGAAGTTGTTTCTCATTCCTCTTGATTCCTGACAGTGTTAGTCACGCAGCCTTGTGTGTTCACAGCGCCTGAAATTATCTGAATAAAGCAGAGTGTTCTCAAGGCTGCCCCCCCCCCAGCTCTATAAAAGACCACCGGACTGACGTCTGCTCTATAATGACTGAAAGTCAACAGAAACAACATTTTTTCTGCATCTGATATGAAGGCAGTTCAATATCACTGTGAGAAGAAAGAAGAATATTCCGACATTTCAAAGAACCGTCTCACACTCCATCTTTCCAGTTACTCGTGAATCGTTTTTATTGATAAGATTTTGATGAAAGGTATTTGAGGGATTTTTTTTTTTTTTGGAACAAAGTGTTTCTCTCTCTTTCTCCTTCTCTCTCTCTCTCTCTCTCTCTCTCTCTCTCTCTCTCTCTCTCTCTCTCTCTCTC